>CAUYUJ010017727.1:716803-869232 GCA_963575745.1 Prorocentrum cordatum | reverse complement strand
TTTGAACGCTCGCTTGCAGCGCGCGGCAGGTGGGTCCTGCAGGATCTCCAAGTGCAAAATGTTCGCCTGGTACTTCAGCGCTTGGAGCCGCAGCGCCATGTTGCATGCCCCCTTGAACGCGTCCATCGCCCAACCCTCGTGGGCTGGCGGCAAGTTCTTCTTCGTGAACGGCAACTGCTCCTGCACCCTGGACGTCAACTTGTAATTCTCGAGCAATATGTTTACTTCAATCCGCCCGCTCGGCTAACTGCTCCGTGCGCTGCAGCGCATCGACCAACCCATTGCAACTTAAGTACAGGAAATACAATATCGCAGTTACTACCTCCTCCTCCCCCCTCCCTGCTCCCTGCACGGGCGGCGGGGTGGCTGCAGCCGCGCAATGGAGATCTCTTCGCCCACCAGGTCGCCGTGCAACTTCTTCTGAGCGGTGATCCCACTCTCCGAGATGGAGAGCACCTCGAAGACGTCATCCACCTCCTTCTTCTGGACGATGTGCTTCCCCACGTCGAACCCTGCACGCCGCATGCGGAAGACGTTGCTCTTCAACTCAGCGGCCGACGACGCTGCCGCGCGCGGCGCGTCTGCATCGGCGCTCGCTGGGAACTCGGGTGCGCCATCGCCTTGCTTCTCGGTCTGCGCCGCCTTGCCGATCTCGATCCCCAAGCTCTTCATCTGCAGCTGGGCTGGCTCCCCGAGCTCATGGAGGAAGACCTCTCTGGAGGGTCGCTGCAGCGACATTGAATGGCGAAAAGCAGGGAGGGAGGGGAACAAGGAGCACACGAAAGGTGGCGTGAGAAGATACCTGTGCTATATCTGCTACGCATCCGAAAGCGCGGTCTCCTGGCGCTCGCTTCTTCACCAGGTACATGGCACAGCGGACATCCAACTTTGTGGTGTGCAAGAAGCCCTGCTCCGCTCCGAAATCCAACCTCTTCACGAGCGACCTTGCGTCGGCCATGAGATTGTCGGCCGCAGCCACGTCCGCCTTGCGGGACGCGACGTGGACGATCTCGTTTGCCTTGATCCGCCCATCGCTTCAGCGATTGCGTTTGGGAATAAAGCAATGTAACGGTGCGTGTGTGTGTGTGTGTGGGGGGAGGGGGGAGGGGTGGGCACGCAGTTCTAACAATGCAGCGCAATGCATAGATGCGCTGCAGCGCATGTCACTACAAGGGGGCGCCGACAAGCTTATGGATGGTCCTGCACATGCTATCCACCACGTGCTCGCCTGAATAGTTGGCCTTCACGAGCGCCGCTACGACATACGGGTACGACTCCTGGTGCTTCCCCCATTTAATCGAATTCAACTTGCGCCAAAATTCAGAGCCGCACATCAAAGTTTGCCCCGAGACGTCCACATTCGTGAAGGTCTTGAGGGCTTCATCTATTTCACGGAGAAGTTCTCCGTTTTGTGGCCCGAGCTCAACAAACTTGCACAAGTCAGCGATCCACGCCTTGCAAGGTGGGTTCGCGTGGCCCGCTTGCTCGGCGATGTCGCGCCAATCGGGCTTGCTGGAACCCTCAGCGAGGCTGTGTGCCAAGAGCATCCGCCCACCTGCCTGCAGCAAGCGCCGAGCCGATCAAGTGCTGCAGCACTGTAAGATATAATGCTCCTGCTCCTCGTTCTCACCTCCTCCCCAACGCGCTCCCACTCATCACCCTCCTCGTGCATCATCCTGGTCCTTACTACATACCGCTATATACTATAGTGGGGATAGGCTGCAGCCTGACCGAATGATCTCGGTCTCGTGAACCGCCTCCCTGACGTCGGCGTTCAAAGCCCTCTGCACGAAGTTCTTGAGGCCCTTCACTTTGGCCACCGCGTGCTTGATGATCAACCACGTCAGGCCCTTTTTGACTGCCGTCGCAAGTTGCGGATGCAACGCGCACAGCTTTTCGGAGTCGATGTTGTCCCGAGAGTCTGCCAGCGCCTTCACTGTGGTCGGCGCCTTGGCCAGCACGCAGCGGAGGAAGACGTTCGCGTGGGAGCCGCCCACTGACGTATACCGCAATGAGTCCAGCGGGGGGCACCGACCCCCGCTGAGCCGCGAAAGGCGGTCGTTCGCCATCGCGGTCTCTTCCAACTGCGCCCCCTGCGGGGCCTCGAAGGCAGTGGCTGCAGCCGTCTTGGCCAAGACGAAGCCCCGGGCGCAAATCTTCGCGCCTAAATTGTGAGCCCGCGCAGGGTTCACTAACGAACCGCTGCGGTTCCGAATGTCGATGCCCATCTGGTTCGGTGGGACCTGCTGGTAATACGCTAGCCCCTCCGCCAGCAGGAACTCCTTCAGTTGATCCCACCCCGATGCCAACCTCCCCGAGGAATTGCTTTCCTCGATGTACTGCAAGATCTGCTCCTCCTGACGCGCCTGCAGCGCCATGCCAGCGCTATATATAGCGCCGAATGCAACGTGCGAGCCCGCGGGCGCGACGGCGGATGCGGCGCGCGGCCGCAGCTTGAGACAAGCTGTCGCGCGGCGTGCGCGTGAACATCGACTTGCATGGACATGCAACTTGCGAGCAAAAATGTTGATCTGGGCTGCAGCCCGAGGCCCATGAAGCACGAGCGCGCACGCGCTGCAGCGCGATGCGACATCACGACGACAACCATTTTTTTGCGCTGCAGCGCAAAGTAACATACGTGCTATCAAATTTGGAGCGCTGCAGCGCTCAATGCGACCATTGAAAAACAACGAATACAACAAAACATAATTGACATGTGCATTCAAATTCCTTGCAAACGGAGCTGGGCGAAAATGAAGATCCGAACAACGTGCAACTAGAAAACATGCATTTAACTCAACATTCAGCGCTGCAGCGCTTCATATTCAGCGCACGCAGCGCTTCATGTTCATATAAATCCGAAGGCAGCGCTGCAGCGCTTCTCATATTTAAAGCAAAAATCCAGGACACCGACTCCAAATCAAAATGCAAAATTTGTAGCGCTGCAGCGCTCAACGAACAAACTCAGCTCTTTCAAGACGTGGATTTACCTTTTTTCCCTGTGCATGGCCCTTGGATAACAAGTGCAATGTAACCGCTAAGTCACTTATAACCTACTTAGCAAACTAGCTATAAGCGGTTATAAGTGGTTAGCTAAGTGCGCTAAGCACTTAGCTAACTGGTTATAAGTGGATAGCTAAGTACTTACTAAGTCATTACTAAGTGGGCCACTTAGTAATGACTGAGTAAGTACTTAGCTAAGTCCGCTAACTACTTACTAAGTACTTAACTTAGCGTAGTAAGTATGTTAAGTACTTAGCAACCGCCGCGGCCATCCAAGTGGTCCCTTCCGACCTACCACAACGCATACCCAGAGGCCTCGGGAGGCTGGGGGTGCCGAAGTGCAGGGGGGCGGTGCCGGCGAAGAAGTTGCAGGGTGGGTGGCTCGTTGAAACCTACCAAAGCACATGCCCAGAGGCCTCGGGGGGCAAGGGGTGCCGGGGTGCAGGGGGGGGGGCTGGCGAAGAATTTGCACGGTAGGTGGCTTTTTTTCCATCAACCAAAAACGCATGCCGAGAGAACTCGGGAGGCTGTGGGTGCCGGAGTGCAGGAGGGGCGCCGGCGAAGAATTTGCAGGGTGGGTGGTTTTAAAAAGCGTACCAACATCGCATGCCCAGAGGCTTCGGGAGGCTGGGGGTGCCGGGGTGGAGGGGGGACGTGCCGGCGAAGATTTTGCAGGATGGGTGGCTTGGGAAAACCTACCAAAAACGCATGCCCAGAGACCTCGGGAGGCTGGAGGTGCCGGGGTGCAGAGGGGGGTGCCGGCGAAAAGTTTGCAGGGTGGGTGGCCCCGAGAAGCCTACCGAAAACGCATGCCCAGAGGCTTTAAGAGGCTGGGGGTGCTGGGGTGCAGGGGGGGGTGCCGGCGAAGAATTTGCAGGGTGGTTGGCCTCCGAAAGCTTACGAACAAACGCATGCCCAGAGACCTCGGGAGGCTGGGGGTGCCGGGTGCAGGGGGGGGGGCCGGCGAAAACTTTGCAGGGTGGGTGGTCCCGAGAAGCGCACCGAAAACGCATGCCCAGAGGCCTCGGGAGGCTGGGGGTGCCGGGGTGCAGGGGGGGATGCCGGCGACGAATTTGCAGGGTGGCTTCTGAAAACCTACCAAAAAACGCGTGCCCAGAGGTCTCGGGAGGCTGGAGGTGCCGGGGTGCAGGGGGGGTGCCGGCGAAGAATTTGCAGGGTGGGTGGCCCCGAAGAGTTTACCGAAAACGCATGCCCAGAGGCCTCGGGAGGCTGGGGGTGCCGGGGTGCAGGGGTGTGCCGGCGAAGAATTTGGAGGGTGGGTGGCCTCTATCAAAAACGCATGCCCAGACGGCGCGGCACGCTGGGCGTGCCGGGGATGCAGGGGGGGGTGCCGGCGAAGAATTTGCAGGCCCCCAAAAACATTCCAAAAACGCATGCTCAGAGGTTTCGGGAGGCTGGGGGTGCCCGGGTGCAGGGGGGGCGGGCCGGGGAAGAATTTGCAGCGTGGGTGGCCCCTGCGAACCTACCAAAACGCATTCCCAGAGGCCTCGGGAGGCTGGGGGTGCCGGGGTGCAGGGCCGGGGGGGGGGCCGGCGAATAATTTTGCAGGGTGGGGGGCCCCAGTCGTTTCGGGAGGCTGTGGGTGCCGGGGTGCAGGGGGGGGTGCCGGCGAAGAATTTGCAGGGTGGGTGGTTTCTGAAAACGTACCAAAAACGCACGCGGGTGGCCCTTAAGAACCTACCAAAAACGCATGCCCAGAGGCCTCGGGAGGCCGGGGGTGCCGAAGTGCAGGGGGGCGGTGCCGGCGAAGAATTTGCAGGGTGGGTGGCCGTTAAAAATATACCCAAATCGTATGCCCAGAGGCCTCGGGAGACACGGGGTGCCGGGGTGCAGGAGGGGGGGGCCGGCGAAGAATTTGCAGGCTGGGTGGCCACCGAAAACGTAACAAAAACGCATGCCCAGACGCTTCGGGAGGCCGGGGGTGCCGGGGTGCAGGGGGGGGGTGCCGGCGAAGAATTTGCAGGGTGGGTGGCTCTAAAAACCTACCGAAAACGCATGCTCAGAGGCCTCGGGACGCTGGGGGTGCCGGGGTGCAGGAGGGGGGGGGCGGCGAAGAATTTGCAAGGTGGGTGGCGCCTTCAAACCTACCAAAACGCATGCCCAGAGGCCTCGTGAGGCTGGGGGTGCCGGGGTGCAGGGGGGGGGGCCGGCTGAGATCGGCGAAGGGTTTGCAGGGCGGGTGGGTCTGAAGGCATCGTATGCAGATAGTGAAACTGATGATGCGTAGGGTGGCATCGTATGCAGCTGAGAAGGATGCCCCGCGCGCCTCATGGGGTCGGCGGATTTTCTCATATTTTCTGGGCTTATGTCTTCCCCCCCCACTTCCCATATTCTCCAATATCTTCTGGGGAATCGAAGGTTAATTGTGTCTGTGTGTTTTTTCTCTCCTGGGTTACTCTTGCCCAGGGTCACGAGAGGAGGGCGGATGAAGACTGGTGGGCAGTGTGAGGAGGCGGACGGCACCGCAGTCCGCGCGCGGGGGCCGGAACGTTGGAACTGCTGTGCGTGCCGCCTTGCGAAAGTGGGCGGGGCGATGCCCGCGCTCAGTGATGGGCGACGTCTGTCAAACACCAGGAGGATGGTTACTTCAGACGGGGCATCCCTGAACTGTCGTCTGTGCGTAGAAGGTGGCGACGAGTCCGCGAATCGAAAAGGCGAAGCGCTTCGCAGAACACGGGGGGTCCCGATGACGGCGACAAGCGCTGGAAGTTGAGGCAGTGTGACCGCCGCGACATCGGACCGCCATGCAAATCCAAGCAGGGCTACTTGAATCAGCCGCAAGCGGCGCGCTGATTGGCAAGCTTCGTAGCTTGCCCAACTGTCTAGAATATTTCAAGAAGGCGCCGCAGCAGAATGCTTGGAAAAGGCGCCGCGGCGAGCAGAGGAAAAAACATCTCAGGAAGAAAGGAGGGCCCGAGAAAAGGGCGCGCAGGGGATGGTGGAAGGGCGGCGGGGGCGGCGGGATGGATGCCCGAGTCATAGCGCATAGTATCGATAGAAAAGCCATCATGGGAACTGTTCAGGCAGTCGGCCACACTCGCCGCGAAAAAAGGTCTCGGGAGCGGGGTGCCGCTTTTTGGGGGTGGGGGGGTCCTTGGGTTTTTTGGGCGGTACGAGGGGCCTCTTGACATGAAGGCGTCTTGGAGCTTTTGGGGGCGTCTTTGAGGCTTGCCGGGGTTTCTTGGGACCATCGTCTCGGGGGTATTCTTCAGCCTGCTACTGTTCGGCCCCTCGCGGGGTCGTCGAGGTTTTTGTTGGGCCCCATTTTGCGGGCTCTTGTGCCGCGCTGGGGCGATTTTGTTTGTGCCATTTGGGGTGTCTTGGACACCAGAAGAGGCGCATGCGCAGAACTTGTGCCATGGAGTGTGCCCGCCCCGAGGGATCCCGGAAAGCAGGGCGCGCCGTGGATGTGTCCTCAGAGTCTTGGGATTTCTTGGCGGGCCACCGGGCAATTGTAGAGCACAGGTGGTCCCCGCGGCTGGATCCCCCCCTTCGAACCGGCCGGACTGGGCTCCCCGGGGAGTTGTTGTTGAATATTATTACTTCTAAAGAATAATTATTGTTGGGCCCCCTGGTGCACGCCCCCCTCGCCGCGCCTAGGCCGCAGCCACATTTTCATCATTTTCGTGAGGAAGCCTCAGGCAAAACGATGTCATCCAGATCCGGTTGTTTTGTTGACGCCCGCTTTCCCTTGCAAAAAACACTATAACATGAAATTTCTTGTTCTAACATATCCAAACTTCAAGAATCCCTTGCAAAAAATAAGGTAAAGTGGACATTCGCGCGCGCAAGACGAAATCCTTCCAAAACCTTAGTGTTCGGAGCGATTTTAACATAAAAACATCAAAAAACCAATGGTTTTTCAACAAAAAAATGTCAAAATCTCATCCCGCGCGCTCTTGCGGATTCGTAGGAAACCCAACACTTTTTAAACATTTCTGTCAAACGGGCTTTTGCGAGCAACTTTTTCGAACTTCTGCGACAACGGTTGCGCACCTGCCAGGGCCATCATCCCTGTCAAATAATACCATGCGGGACACATTCGTTTTTTCTTCGCGCGCGCACGCCGTCGTCGTCGGCCGCGGGGCCCTGAATAGTAGCCACGGTCGTCCGCATGCCACGAAGTGAAGTGTCCGAACGTCATAGGGCGGGAAGCTGGGTGTGGGTGGTGGCGAAGAGTCGTTTGGAAATTTGGTAGAGCTTGAACCGGCCCCCCCACAAAGTGGGGGTATTGCCCGCCTCCTATGAAAACCCTGGCACTGGTGAGAACGGAGTGTCCCCACGTGCTAGTAATTGTTGTTGTTGTTGGTGGTGTTGTTATTGTTGTTATTGTTGTTGTTGTTGTTGTTGTTGTTGTTGTGGTTGTGGTTGTGGTTGTTGTTGTTGTGGTGTAATATATATATATATATATATATATATATATATATGCATATATATATATACATGTACACATATACAAATACTTTTATATATATATATATATGGACTGCCCCCCCCAGCACCCACTCTTCGCAGCATTCGCGGCCAACGTGTTTACTAACATCCTTGTCGTTTGCCTCGTCTTCTCTTCTCATATCCTTTTCTGCCTCCCTTTTTCTCTCCCAATCTCTGCATTCGCTTCCCAACATGCCAGCGTCAGCTCTTTTCTCTCACATCTGACGGCGGCGTGGCCCGCGCTCTGCCATGCCACAGCGCGCAGCGGAAGGCCAAAGGACACCATCCTCCCCAACGGAGGACATCAGCTTGTAAGAACCAGCGCGCCAGCACGTCGGATCACCAAGCCCTGTGTTTTCGTTTAGATGTTTTGGATTTGGGGGGTGGAAATCAACAACCTCTAGCGTTCTCATTTGGATTTTTTGGATTTCAGGCCCCGACGAAACCTGCACCGCCGCTCCTCCCCCAGGTCGGCGCCCTCATAATCCCAAACATCCAAATGAAAACACTTGGTGTTCGAGGTCAGGGGTCACCAAACCTTCTGTTTTCATTTGGATGTTTGGGATTTCTGGGATGGACATCAGCGAAACCTTGTGTTTTTTTTATTTTTATGTTTGGGATATCAGGCCCCGACGAAACCTGCACCGCCGCTCCTCCCCCAGGTCGGCGCCCCCAGAATCCCAAATATCCAAATGAAAACAAAGGGTGTTCGAGGTCAGGGGTCACCGAACCCTGATGTTTTCATTTTTTAGATGGAAATCGACGAAACCCAACGTTTTCATTCCGATTCTTGTGTTTTTTTGGATTTCAGGCCCCGACGAAACCTGCACCGCCGCTCCTCCTCCAGGTCGGCGCCCTCCGAAGCTCAAAAATCCAAATGAAAACGCAGGGTGCGCGAGGTCAGGGGTCACCGAACCCTGCGTTTTCATTTGCATTTTTGGGATACTGAGGGCGCCGACATGGGAGAGCGCCGGCGGTGCAGGTTTCGTCGGGGCCTGAAATCAAGAAAATTAAAACAAAATCAACATGAAAACATTGGGTTTCGTTGATTTCCATCCCATAGATCAAAACAATCCATAAGAAAACGCAGGGTTTGGCGACCCCTGACCTCGCGCACCCTGTGTTTTCATTTGGATTTTCAAGATTCTGGTGGCGCCGACCTGGGGGAGGAGCGGCGGTGCAGGTTTCGTCGGGGCCTGAAATTCCACAAATCGTGACAATCCATATCAAAACGCATGGTTTCGTTGATTTCCATTACAGAAATCGCAGAAATCCAAATGAAAACACAGGGCTCGGTGACCCCTGACCTCGCGCACCCAGTGTTTTCATTTTGATTTTTGGGATTCTGGGGGCGCCGACCTGGGGGAGGAGCGGCGGTGCAGGTTTCGCAATAGGCATCCGATTGTAACGGGCTTCAATCAGAGTTCTTATGTAAGCTCTTTCGACAGGTATCTTATCATTGTAGAGGCTTCTAATCTGAATCCTCGTGTAGAAGCTCTCACTAGGAACCCTTTTTGTAGGTGCTTCCAATCGGAATCATTGCGTAGAGGCTCCCAGTAGGAATCAGTTTTTATTCGCTTTCAATCGGAATCCATTTCTAGATGTGCTCATTCGGAATCCTTAGGTATAGTCTTTCAATCGGATTACGTATGTAGAGGCTCTCAATAGGAATCCTTCCTGTGTTAGTTTTCAATAGGCATCCGATTGCAACGTGTTTCAATAGGAATATGTCTTGTAAGCTTTCTCGACAGGAATCACATTGTAGAGGCTTCTAATATGAATCCTCTTGCAGAGGCTCTCAATATGAACCCTTTTGTAGGTGCTTTCAATAGGAATCATTGCGTAGAGGCTCCCAATAGGAATCAGTTTGTATCGTTCTCAATAGGAAGCCATTTCTAGATGCGCTCACTAGGAATCCTGATGTATAGGCTTTCAATAGGATTACTCACGCAGGGGCTCTCAATAGGAATCCTTCCTGTATAGGCTTTCAGTCGGAGTCATCTTGCAACGTATTTCACCAGGAACATTTTTGTAACCGCTTTCAATCGGAATTCGAATGTCGAGGCTTCTATTCGGAATCATCTTGAAGATGCTCTCAAGAGGAACCCTTTTGTAGATGCATTCACTAGGAATCATTGCGTGGAGGTTCCCAATAGGAATCAGTTGGCGTTGGGGTTCAATAGGAATCATTTTTCAGATGCGCCCAATAGGAATCCTTTTGTAATGGATTCAATCGGAATATTTTGTTTCAGATGCTCTTGATCGGAATCCTTTTTTTGCATTGGTTTCCGATCGGAATACTATTGTAACGGGTTCTTGTAGTTTTTAGTGTCAATGGGAATAGTACTGCAGAGGCGTCTACTCGGAATCCTCTTGTAGAGGCTCTGTTGGCTGTGCGCTCCCTGTCGAGCGCGTCCTCCGAAGAGGCAGGAATGATGACACGATCAAGCCAACTTGAGCCAAGAGGGGCTACTGACGATAGTAAGAAGAGGTTGGTTTGGGGATCAGGAAGCGATCGATACAAAACCCAGGGTCTCGCCGCCTGTTGTGGGCTACGTCGCCCAATTCGCTTCGCAACGAACGAATTCACCGAGGTCTGGCTTTCCAGACGACGCTCCTTATTCAATGCCGCCGTACATCAGGAAGAGGAAGAGGAAATCGACTGAGGAGTGGTTAGCAACGGAAGGTCGATCAATGAAATTCCGAATGGATGCCCCAACGATCGACCTGAAAATGGGAGAAGACAGTTATTATTGCCTTTTGGCTTTTTGGTTTCAGCAGTTTATTTCGTTGGTTCGTTAAACATATCGGCATGTTTGCCGCCTTTGGTCCATTGGAAATCGACCCGAGGGGCCGAGGACTCAGCGGATTGCGACGCGTTCCCCCCCCTCCTTGAGTTCCCCCCCCTGCGTTTTCCCCCCCAGTCTTCTTGCTCCACGCGTCTCCCGATGTCGTTCCCCCCCCCCCCCCCACACGTCACCAGTCCGATGGATTGTTCCCCGGCGGGCCACTGCCGCTGAAGGCAATGCCGAAGAAAGGAGTCCTCTTCGAGGGTGTTCTTCACACGGAGGCTGCCGCTTATAATGTAGAAGATGTCTTCCCAGACGTGCGATTTTCCGCAGTCGTTTTGTGAACGGTCCCAGGGCCCGGCGAGGGCCCTTGGAGGCCGAACGTGAAGAATTGGGGTGGCAGTATCATGTTTGGGCTTTGAGTGCGCGTCGGAGCAGGTGGCCGCGTAGTTCAGGATGACATCAGTCTTGTGTGATGCGGGTAGCATGTCTATTCATAGCCACTGCGTCCTAGACCTTCTCGGAAGGGGCGCCGCAAGGCCGAGTCGCAGTGGACACGTACCACAGCTCGTCCTTTAAGGCCTTTGGGGGCAAGATCTTTGTCTATGCCCACTGCGCCTCGGGCTTCCCTAGGAACCCACGCTGTCGATCTGGATGCGCCTCCTCTTGACCGCACGTGGCCCCCCCCCCGCCGCCAGGCACGCTGGCCCGCGGCCGCGCAGCGCGCCCTGGAGCGCGGCGCCGCCGCCGCCGCGGCGGGGCCCCGCGGCCGCGGCGCGGCCGCGCGCGCGCGGCGAGGCGAGGCTGCGCGGGGTGCGCCGCGGGTGCGGGCCCGCCCGCCGCGGGCGCGGGCCAGCCGCCACGGCGTGCGGCGGCGCGGGCCGCGGCGGCGGCCGCGGCGGCCGCCGCGGCGGGGGCGGCGCGACTCGCCGGCGGGGCTCGGCCGCCGCGCGGCGGGTCGCGCAGGCTCGCTGCACGTAAGAGTTGCCCTTCGCCGGGGTGACCCTTGGTGCGGGCTCACAGCGTCCCCCAAGAAATTAGGGCCCAACGTCCCACCACCACTACCACAGGTGGGACGGGAGGGAGTGAAGGATGGGGAAGTCCTCCTCTTCTTCCTCCTCTTCCAGCCTTTCTCTTGCGCCTAAAGATTCGCCCTTCTGCGGTAGCCCAGAGCCGCGCACCAAAGGTCACTGTGGCCCAGGACCTCCCTTTCGTGTCGCCGCGCAGGTGGAGGGGGCGCGCGGTCCCTGCGCTTGCCGCTGCGGGGCCTGCGGCCCGTAGTGCAGACCCGGAGGGCGTCGACGACGACGACGACGACGACGACGACCACCACCACGGGGTTCCTGCGGCGGCGCCGCGCAGGTGCTCCTCTCAGACCCTGCTTGTTGCCGCTGGCGCCGCGGGGGGCAGCACGCCCGGGAACTGGAGGGGGCGTGGGGCCCGCGTCGCTTGCTCGTCCTCCTCGTCCTCGCCTTCGTCCTCGCCTTCGTCCCCCCCCCATGCTCTTGTTGCGAGAGAATTACGGCGGGCGGTTGGGGATGATGTTCGGCCTCCGGGTCCCTTCACGGCGGGCAGGTCCTGGGTCATTTGCGCCTTCTGGGGGCCTTCGCCGGGCCCTGGGACCGTAACAAGACCGACTCGGAGTGGACTGCTGTTCCCAGGGAAGGGGTCTGGTAGGCCTCTAGCTGCCCGCGCTGTAAAACTATCACGGCGTCGGATACTTAACGAGTAGGGGATCGACTGCAGAATCGAGCTACCCCAATACATACGAAGTTTTGTCCTTAGATCTACAGGCAATCTACGTGTTTTTCATCGATTCGACGGTCGACTCAGTTTGGGGCTAGATCAATTCTGTAGTCGACCCCCTGCTCGAGCTTCGGTACGCGCAGACACAGACGCTGGCCAGGCCAGTCCTGGGCCAAGGATCGGTGCACATTGGGCAAGAGTTGGAGGGCTCGTACTGGCGGCGCGCGCGCGACGGAGTTGCTCCGAGGGGGGCGGCTTGCCAAGAGGGCGTGGGGTACTTCAGGGAGGCGAGGGCCTTCTTCCACCACCCACCAAGCCACCCCAACCCAGCCCGAAGGCCCCAAGTTGCCCTCCATTCCCACTGGGGGGGGGGCGTCGGGGAACAATCGAACAAATACATGTGGAACCCGCACCCCCCCTCTCACGCCGAAGTTCGGGCCTTCGGGTTGGCTTGGGGTGGTCTGGTAGGTAGTCCTTCTTAGAAGCGTTCGGAGGGTACCAAGAATCCTTTCCGCTCCAGGGCTCTCCTAAGAGGGCCTCCTGCCTGGCCAGAAGCTCCCCCGCCCTGTTACAGGGCCACGCCCTTTCGTGCGCGCCGCCAGGAGGTGTACCCCGATCCTGGGCCCAAGACGGATCCTGGCCAGGGTCGGTGCAGGTATGACCCTTGCGAAGGACTTCCGGCCGGTGCCGCCGACGCGCCGACCCTGAAGGATGACGACGACGACCCCCCCCCCCTTGGGGGCGGAGGTCACAAGCCCAGGGACCCCCTCTGGGACCCTCCCCCCCCCCCCCCAACTTCCCCCCCACCCCCTCTTGGCTCTCTGGGACCCCCCTGGGGCAGGGGTCCAAGAGAGGAGGGGGATCCCCTTCGGCCCGCTCTTGCGGCGTGGCTTGGCTTTCCTCCTTGGCTGGGACGCCAGGGCCGGCGCAGGCGTGGTTGCAGTCGGCGCCCTCCGGCAGAAGCGGCCGCGGCGAGCACCGGGGAGGACGGGCTGGCGCCCATGCCTGGCGGCGCGCAGAGGGGGGCAGGGCGGCCCTCGCGCTGGGCGCCCGAGACCCCTCGCGCAGGGCATGCCTCGATTCCTCCGGCTCGGTTCGAGACGATTTGGATCGGGAGGGGGAAAAAACGCACAGACACAATGAGTCGTCGATTCCCCAGAAGATCTGGGAGACTATGGGAAGTGGGGGGGGAAGACAGACACCCAGAAAGTATGGGAAAATATGGGGAATCTGGTTATTTGTGTCTATTTATTTGCGTGTCCCAGTTTCCCTTCATTGGATCGATTCCGATTGCGATTCGGTTCTCCTTCGGATTCCGATTTTGATTTCGGTGTCCCACTGGAGGCCTCACTGGCCTGCCGATTTCAGCCGATTCGGCATCCCCCGACTCGGCTTCCGGTGTCCGCCGGTCCGAGTCACGTTCCAGTTCGTATCGGTCGCCAGACCGATTTGTCGATTCGATTTGGGGCTCTCTTGCTCACGGATTTCGGGGGCGGCAAAGAGGGGGGTGATGATTAGGGGGGGGGATCTCATGGCGGGGGCCATGATATTTCCCCAGATTTCATGGCGCCTCTTCTTATTTCATTACGTCCATGGCCCCCCCGCTTGGCCGCGCACATGCCGCTGGTCATGATTTGAACCCCCCTCCTCTTGGACCCCCCCCTCTTGGCCGCTCCCGAGGATTCATACCTCTGAAGATATGTTTCTTTCAGCTGGCGGGTCTTTGGCCCTCATTTTGGTCCTCGGGGGGCCGCGATCGGGCCCAGGGGCAGGTAGAAAGGGACTTGGGGACGAAGAAGCTAGCCCCAGGGAAGGGGTCTGGACCTCCTGTCCTGGGGCCGCGGATTGAAAACATCAGCTCGGCGGGTGTCAGATTTTTTTGTCATCACTCAGAGCGTGAATTACCTACCCCGCTTTCGCTTCCAGGCAAAACCAAGCCATACCACGCGCCTCATCGTCAAGCGGCCTGGCCAGAGCAGGCCGTAGTTTGGTATCGTTCGGTATCTCTTGGAAGCGAGGGTGGTCAAAAGGGAGGTAGGTTTATTTTCCCCCTAAGATCGGCGGATGTCGGATTTTTTTGTCATCACGCCAGGCCTTTTCGCCTGGTGTCGAGGCCCAGGGGCTCTGATGTACTGCGCTGGCTCGGGAGATGCCGGCGAAGGCTGGGGTCCGGGGCTCGAGTCGCATTTTTGATTTGACGTGTGGACTGGCGTCGCGAATTCGGATCTCGGGGAAGGGTGGCAGCCTTCGACAGAAGGCAGCGGGCTTCTCAGAAGCCCTCCCGCCTTCTGAGAGGTCTTCCCTCCTCATCATCATCCCTCTCTCCCTCCCTCCCTCCTTCCCTCCATTCAGCCACAGTTTACAAAAGATGAATTCTGCTATCCTCTCTCCCCCGATGATGTCCGAAAGATGTCCAGCCCCCCTCCGCGCATTGTTTGTCCGCGAGGAATCCCGGGATTCTTGGGTTCAAAATTTCTTGTCGCTTTCCCATTGTTTGTCCGCATTGTTTGTCGCATTGTTTGTCCGCATTGTTTGTCGCTGGGTTTCGTGGTTCAAAATGCTATTCCCGCTGATGCGCTGGCCCCATTTTGGTTGTTCCAGATCGTGCTCCCGCTTCAGCGCGGGCGTTTTCGGCCCTTCGAAATAGGCATGACGATCTAGAACATGCCCCCCGAAGAAACCATCGGAAGAGATTCCACATGCGGTGTCGATTCGTTGATTTTTTTGGGGCCGCAGCACCCCCCAATTTGGGTCGTCGTCGTTTTCAGGAAGTACCAAGCGGGAGCCCCGTTTCTGCATAGAGAAGGCGATGTTGAAAGCAGAGCCAGCGGGTGCTCTCCATCAACCCCGCCTTGTGTGGAGTTTTTTCGGGGAGCTCAAGAGGCTAGACATGGAGCCACGATTCCAGCCCGGCCCAGTCCTTTCGAAGACGATCCGTTTACCCTCCAAGGAACCTGGCGCCATGCCATGACATGTTGTGCGGTGTTATGTTTTGCGCCGCTGTGCGATGCCCTGTTTTGCGTCGCAATGCTTTGTAGTGCAATGCTTCACTGCGCAATGCCGCACCTTGCTATGTCATGCTACGCTCTGCCGTGCCCTTCTACGCCATGCCATGCCGTGTTATACCATGTATCGCGTACCCTCTCGCGATCACTGACGTGCTCGACATCGGACTTTGCGAATATAAAGGATATCTTCGCCATGGTAAGGGATGGGAGGGAGGGGTAGGACGTCAGATGTGACGCGAGCGCACCTAGGTTGTCATCCTCCCCTTCTCCCTCCCTCTCCACCTCCTCCTCCTCCTCCTCATCCTCATCCTTCTTCTACTCCTCGCCTCCCCCTTTCTCCTCCTCCTCCTCCTCCTCCTCCTCCGCCTTCTCCTCCTCCTCCTCCTCCTCCTCCTCCTCCTCCATTCTTTTCCCTATGAATAAGTTCTTCCTGTCGCACCTTGAGGCCATTTTTTCGTGCGGGCCGGGCGTTTAGGCTGAGACTTCTTCACCGTTTATGGTTCTGAAGCTTAGAAATTGGCAGCAGATTCACAGATGGAGGGCGGGGTGTTCATGTGGCTTCCGCTTCATCGCCGCGCACATTTGTTTAAACATTTGCAAGAGTTTCGCGTCTTGAGGGCGAATCGTTTTCAACATGTGGCTCTCGCCTCTGCGCCGCGCGCATTCGTTGATACAATTTGTAAGAGATTCACTGATGTAGGACGGTTCCTTTTCAAAGTGTGGCTCTCGCCCTAGCGCCGCGCACATTCGCTGATGACATGTGCAAACGTATCACGGGTTCCCATAATTAACATACCAGAAATGGTGTTTTGGACAGGTACAAGATTGTTCTGGTGCAACACTTACGTTGTTTCGCGGTGTTGAAATCACAGGAATGGCGTTTTGGCACGATTCAGGATCGTCAAGACGCAACAGTCAGGTTTATCCGTGGCGTTGATATCTCAATCATATGTTTCCGGCATGCTTCAGGGTCTTCAAACGATTGTCTTCCAACGAGGCAGTTCCCTCAATGGAAATGAACCGTTGTAGGGGCCTGTGAAGAGGGAGCCTGGAGGGAGGGTTCATTCCAACATCGCTGATGCCTTTTTGGTTTACATTGGCCTTGCTCCTCCTCCTCCTCATCATCATCATCATCATCATCACCATCATCATCCTCATCCTCCTCATCCTCCTCTTCCTCCTCCCCCCTTCCTCCCCCCATCCTCCCCCTCCTCGAAGGCCGCTCCCTCGTCACACCCCTTTTTGCGCGCCGCCAACATACCGCAGCCCCGGTATGTCTGGGACTACCTGCTGTGGCCCGCAGCCGCAGCGTTTTTGGGCGGGCTGGCGTTGTACCCTTTCGCCGCACAGATGGTCGCCGCCAATCTCGACAAGGTCGCCTTGGAAATCGTCCGAGGCGATGTCTCCCAATTCATGCAGAACTTCTTCAATTATAATGGTCTTCTGTTTTCATTCTTCGCGTCGACGACGTACTCCTTCCTCTACGGCCAGCAGGAGAGCCTCTACCTCGCGATGTACGCCGAGGTTTCGGAGGCCCGGTCCCTCGTGGAGCAGCTGACGCTGGTGAGCCAGGGCAGGCCCAAGTACAAGGCCCTCCTCGAGAGCATGCAGATCTACATGCAGGAGCTGCTCCTGGGTGTCCGCTACGGCTGCCCCCCCGCGGTGTCTGGGGGTTGCTAAAGGTGCTCCTGGCCCAAGGTGCCGCGAGCTGTTCACTCGATTCCGGGGACCCTGGAGGAGTGCTCCAGAGGCCGCGGGGGCCTCCTGGAGACTCCTGGGAGGGCGGCACCTTGGGCCAGGAACACTTCTGGCAACACCCGAGGTGCTGCTGTCGGCGAAGCCCGTGAACGACCCACTGGAGAATATACTCTACCTGACCTCTATCGGCACGCCTTCGGTGGTGTACGACACGGTGCGGAGCCTACGGCAGGCCCGCGGTGCGCGGCTGGGCGCCACGCAGCGCAAGCTCCCCGACGAGCACTTCGTGCTGCTCTGCGTGCTGGGGGCGCTCGAGCTGCTGGTCTTCCCGCTGCTCGGCGCCGGCATGGCGGGCTACGAGGAGCCGGGCCTCGCCTCCGCGCCCGGGCACCTGCTCTCGGTGCAGGCCTGCATCTTCGCCGCGCTGGCCGCCGGCGTGGTGCTCACCCTGCAGATCATCCAGGACCTGCGCAGCCCCACGGCGGGCCTCTACAGCCTGGACGTGATCCTCGAGAAGATGGTCCAGGGCATGCGGGAGGAGCTGGACCGGCGGATCCGCTGCGCGCCGAAGGGGGTGGCCCCGGGCGTGACGGCCTCCGAGGTCCAGCAGCTCACCGCCAGCCTGGAGGCGGGGAGCGGGGACCTGGCCGAGGCGCGCTCGGAGGGCCTGCTGCGCAGCCAGCTTCAACAGCTGCCCGAGCCCGGCCTCGACGCCGCGTCCTGGGCGTCCTTCCAGCCCATGGGTGACGGGAGCGCGGCGACGAAGCTGCTCCAGACGGCCGGTGTGGCCACCCTGTGTGCGCTGGTGTACCCGCTCGTGGTCGATCTGCTCGAGCCCCTGATCTCCAAGGAGGCCCTGCTGGCCATACGCGAGGACAACAACGCGCAGTGGCTGCAGAACTTCTTCACCGGCATAGGCTTCATATTCTCGCTGTTCGTGGCGCAGACGTTCGGCTTCCTGTACAGCCAGCAGGAGCAGCTGTACCTGGCCCTGTACTCCGAGGTGTCCGAGGCGAAGGCGCTCCTGGAGCAGCTGTCGCTGGTGTGTCGGACCCGCCCGTTCTACCGGGACATGCTGCAGGAGCTGCAGAAGTACGTGCGCGGCGACCTGGAGCAGCTCGGCCGCAGCCCGGCGGGGCTGCTGGCCGGGTCCGCGGGCCAACGGGACCCTCTGGAGAGCGTGCTGTACGCCACCTCCGTCGGCGTGCCTGGGGCGGTGTACGAGACGGTGAAGGGCCTCCGGCAGGCTCGCGGCGCGCGGCTGGGGGCCCTGCAGAAGAAGTTGCCGGAGCGGGAGAGGCAGAAGCGTTCCGATACAGGGAAGGCCCATGGCCAAGAGACACCCTGATTGCATCCAGGGTGCCCACGGTTTCTTGGGCTTCGATGGTTTTGCTGTGGAAAGCACGAGGCTCCCACACCAAAAATCAAGAGACGTCCTGGGGTCTCAGGGTTGGGTTTCTTCTGGACGGTTCCTTCTGGTCCGGCCTCCACTGTACCGCTGCTCCCCCGGACCTCTCAAGTGGTGCTTTCTGGTCAGAGCTTCGAGGGGGATCCAGCCGCGGCGACGAGGGCTCACCAGGACGAGCAGCGGTACTGGTGCCCCTTCTGCCTCTTCTGAGGAGCAGCATTTCGCGCTGTTGGCGATCCTGGGCGCGCTTGAGCTCTCCATATTCCCCGTGCTGTCCGTCGGCTGCGCGGCGCTCGACTCCGCGGGGCCCCTGGGCTCCAACGCGGCTCCTGGGCACATCACCTTCCTGCACGCGGTGCTCTTCGGCGTGATGACTTTCGCGGTGACCCTCACGCTGCTGGTGCTCCGGGATCTCTACAGCCCGGTGGGGGACACATACAACATGTCGGAGGCTGCCAGAGGTGAGCCTCGGTGGAGGAGGAGGTATCGATGCCGCTGCGCGTCCTGGAGAATCCTCGTCACCACGGCTGGACACTTCGAGGGAAGAAATACGTGGACCATGACCAGGATGTCGCAGGATTTTGTAGATGCCGATTTAGGTCATGGTCCATGCGGGCCGTCGCCGATTCGTGAGTATGATCCACGACTTGACGCTGACCAAGATCGAGGTTACCAAGATCGACGCGACAATTCCACGTTGAAATCATGGTCAGAACGCACCCCTTGAGGCCCGGGGAGTAGCGGTGTCGGTAGCTTTTGGTCTCCGCTGGGAGGCCCGGGTGGTCCTGTGGGCACTCGTTTGTTAGGCCCACAGGGCCCCAGGGGCTCAGAGATGTCGCAGTAAAGCCAGGGGACACACTCTGCGGCGGACGAGCAAAATGGGGTGGGGATTGGGGCAATGGAGGGGTTGGTTTGCCCCTGACTTCAGGGCCTGTCCTCGATGCAGGTGTGCCTTCGGCGTCGGGAGGCGCAGGGAAAACAGGCTGATGCAGCGGATCTGCTTCCTCCCCTCCTTTGCTTCGTCTGCCCCGAACCCTGGTGCCGTTGTCACTCCCAGCAGCCTCCGAGCATCTCAGGGGTGGTGCAGGAGATGTGCGCCGGGATAGATCGGCGGCGCGCACTACAGGGTGGGGGACGGAGGGGGGGGCCTGCTGAGCAGGCAGGACGTCACCACCCACCAAACCTCCCCAACCCAACCCGAAGGCCCCCATTTGCCCTACATTCCCAGTGCGTGTGTTGGGGGGAGGGGGGCGTCGGGGAACATCGGCAAGAGACATGTGAAGCCCGTACCCCCCCCATTCAAAAAAAGGGTCTTCTGGTTAGGTTGGTGTGGTCTGGTTGAAGAGGGCGCAGCAGAGTGAGACGAGTGGGCAGAGCCCCCTCTCGGTAACCCCGGATTTTTCTCGCCTCCTCATCTCTCCACGCTTCACTGCGCAGCTGGGGAGGCGGGGGAGCATGGGCCCCCCTGACCCTCTGGGGCCTCCTCCTTTCAGGAGGAAAAGAGACACACGGACACAATGAATCCTCGGTTCCCCAGAAAATATGGGAACATATGGGAAGTGAGGGAGAAGACAGAAACACGGAAAATATGGGAAGATATAGAGAGAGTACGTTCATTTGTGTGTATTTATCTGTGTGTCCTAGGGCCCCTTCCACCTTGCCCCCCCGGGGGTGCGCGCCTCCGAGCCGGAGCAGGAGCTCGAGCTGCGTATCTCGGGGAGCAAAGCTTGGCATGAGAGCATCTCTCGGCACCGATCGGACGTGTGCACTGTGTCCCCGGGGGGGGCCATCGAGGAGCGCCCTGGATCCTCTCGCGACAAATCCACGCGCGAAGCCGCAAAATCCACAGGGAATGGACGTCCGAGCGGTGGCGAGGTGCACGCCGGTCGTGGGAAGTGGGCATTTTGGGATCCCAGATCCGCATCGACCTGGGGGATCCTGAACCCAACCTTCTTCATTCGTGTTTCATGCTCCTGCTTCATGCTTTTGCCTGCTTCTTCCGACCGACGGACAAGCTTTCGGAGGCCCGCGCGGATCTCTCGCATCGGCGCCGGAGCCCCCTGGCGGCGTCGCCGGCGCCGCCCCTGGCGCGCTCCACGCGCCAGAGAAGGGCCTCTGGCGCCGATCCGGGAGATCGGCGGGGACCTCCGAGAGCCCACGTTTGATGCTGTTGTTTGCTCCTCCGGCATCGCCGCCCTGCCGGCCCGCGCCGCCGCCGCCGATCGGAGCGCTCCTGGTGCGGAGCGGAGCGCTGCGGGCGCCGCCCGGGGCGCTTGAGACGCTCGCAGAGGCAAGGGCCGTGCGACCGCCGCGGTCTGTGGCGCCCTTCGCGCGTCCCAGATCACAGGGGCCAGCTCGATCCGATATGTATATTTAGCTACCAGCACACACATATATACATATATATATATATATATAGATATAGATAAATACCGCCCCCCCGGGCCCCGGGTCCCACACCTCCCCGCCACATCTTGGGAGCGCTCCCGGTACCGCTCCCCCAGCCTTTCCGGGGAGCCTCCACAGCGCTCCAGGAGGGCCCAAGGAGCCACCCAGGAGCCCCCAGAATGCGAAAGGATGACCCAAGACGCTCCCAAGCAGCCCAAGTGGCCTCCAAGTGACCCAAGAGAGGTCCGAGAGGCGTCCCAGGACGGCCTGAAGAGGCCAAAATCGGTGATGATGATGATGATGATGATGATGATGATGATGATGATGATGATGATGATGATGATGATGATGATGATGATGATGATGATGTTGATGATGTTGATGTTGATGTTGATGATGATGATGATGATGACGATGTTGATGATGACGGTTATGACTTCGGTGATCATGATGGTGATGATGACAACGATGTCGACGACGACGTTGATGATGATGGTGATGATGATGATGACGATGATGATGATGATGATAATGATGGTGATAGTGATTGTGGTGATGGTGGTGCTGATGATGGTGGTATCGTGACGGTGACGGTAGTTTGAGGACGATGATGATGCTGATGTTGATAACGGTGATGATGATGGTGGTGGTGGTGGTAGCAGTGGCGGTGGTGGTGGTTGTGGTGGTGGTGATTACGATGATGCTGTTGTTGATGATGTTGATGATGATGATGATGATGATGATGATGATGGTGATGATGATGATGGTGATGCCGATGATGATGCTGATGCTGATGATGATGACGATGACGATGGACGATGATGACGACGATGATGCTGCTGCTGATGATGATGATGGTGATGATGATGTTGATGATGATGATCATCATCATCATAATCATCATGAACTCCGTTCCTGCTAAAGGTCAAGAACGTACAGGTACCGCCCCCCTACAAGCTGTATGTTTGTAGAATCATCGAGTCGGGGCTCCTCGTTGTATTGTGCATTATACGTGGGGCCTACATCGCGGGTCCAGCTCGTACCTTGCGAGCCCCGTGCTTGAAAGTCGCCAAGCCGCGCAGACAGTTGTTGGCAGGTCAGACGCCGTGGGTGGCCGCGAGGCCAGCACGTGTCGAAGCCGTGGCCACTGGATTGCCCCGAGGAAGAGGGTGAATGGTGATCCAGGCTCCAGCATGCTTGACATTCTACTATATGCTCCTGCAGCCCCGCCGAGCCTAGTTCGAGGGAGTGATGAGAGAGCCACTGTTCAATGAAGCTCGTGTCAGCCGTCTTGGTGCTGTCGTGGCCTTCTGCGAGGTAGTCGTGGGGGTCCCTTGGGGCCCTCTTGGGCCGTCTTGGGGCCCTCTTGCGCTGGTTTGGGGCTCGTTCGGGCCGTCTTGGGGCCCCATTGGGCAGTCTAGGAGCCTTCTAAGGCAATCTTGTGACCCACGGGAGGTCCTCCTTGGGCCGTCTTTGGGCTGTTGTGGATGCCTCTTGGGCATCGCGGAGCCCTCCCGGGCCGTCAAGTCATTCAGAAAGCCTGAGGTGGGACATTGCCTTTGGCCTTTCTCGGAACCTGCTGGAGGTCTTGTCGTGGCCGTTTCGAGCCCTCTTGGAGGCATCTTGGACCGTCATGAATCAATAGGCGGCCGCCTTGGGGCCATCCTGGGCCGCCTTCGAGGCATCTTGGGCCCTCTTGGTGCCACTGGTTGTCTGCGCGGGCCGTCTTCGAGGCTCGGGACGCATATCCATTGTTTTCCACGAGGGATCGTGGCTTGGGGGGCCCTGGAGCGCTTGGGAGCAGCGCCAGGGACTGCGGGAAGTGCACGATCCTCGAGCGGGCGCGCGTGTGATGAATGATCTAAGAGTTGGCAGCTGAGCGGGAAGTGTACAATCCTAGAGCGGGCGCGCATTGAATGAGGGTTCGTGCATCCTCGAGTGGGCATGCGTGAAAAGGGAGGGTCAGGAATCTGTCATCAGTTGCCATGCGGGAAGTGCACCATCCTCGAGCGGGCACGCGTGGAATGGGGGTCCAGGCATCGGCCGCCATGCTGAACGTGCACCATCCCCAAGCGGACACGAGGGAAGTCCCTTCGAAAAGAACGGGCGATGCACGCAGGCGTCTGCGGGTAGGAAGGGGGGACATCCTTTACTGGAGTTCAAAAACACCCTGCCAGACAGACCGTGGCATGCTTCAACGCCTCAACGTGCCAGGGGGCACGGTGGCGGACTTTGTATGAGTTGTGTTGTCCGGCAGCGGCGAGAAACCGAGCTCACATTGGAAGGGCACGTCGAGATTGTCAACGAAATCGAACGTTCTGATCGGTTAGAGAGACAGCTAGGGGATGAGTGGGTGTGGCAGGGGACATCGGGGGATCGGAGGGGGGTGGGGAGGGGGGTGAGGGAGAACAGAGGGCGCGGGGGCGGGGGGGGGGAGAGGGCGGGGGGAGGGGAGGAGAGAGGGTGGTGGGGAGGGAGATGGAGTCTTGCGGGGGGGTGGGGGGAGCTGGGGACGGGAAGCGAGGGGGAGAGATAAGGGATGACGGATGGGGAGTGGGGAGGGGGACGCGAGAGGGGATGGCAGGAACCGTGTGGGGCTGATTTTTCCCCTCAGTTGTTCGAGCACCCCCCTCGTGCCAGCCACTGGGCGATGCGGTGCCACGCGGCTCAGAGGGTGAGGTATCCGTCCGCCCATCGAGCGAACGCGAAGTCCTCTCTCTTTCCTCTTTCCCTCCCTCCCTCCCTTCCTCCCTGCTTCCCTCCTTCCCTGCCCCTCACAGAATACCTGATCAGGATGCTGGTGGTTTGGGTTGGTCAGTGATCTCCTTCCTCCCTCCTCCCCCCTCCCTCCACCCCCTCCTCTTCCTCCTACCTTCCCCTCTGTGTTTCTCCCTTCTTCCCTTCTCTCGGAGACTCCTCCCGTCTCCCTCCATCGCCCCTTCCCCCTCTCTACCTCCCTCCGTCACTTCTCTCTGTCTCCTGTCTCCTCCCGCTCCATCTCTTCCTCCCTCCCCCCTCTCCCCTGTTTTTTTACACACAGGATGCCCGAAAAATCCCGGGAAACGACTCTCGCTGAGGCGCCAGCGTCATTTTTTCTCAAAATGCTGCTCTCGCGCCGGCGTCATTTGTTCCCAAAATGCTGCTCTCGTTGAGGCACCGGCCTCATTTCTGCTCCCGAATCCTTACCCTGATGGCGTCCGGGTGATAGCCGCGCACCCTCCGCGTACTGTTTTTTACACACAGGATGCCCGAAAAATCCCGGGAAACGACTCTCGCTGAGGCGCCGGCGTCATTTTTTCCCAAAATGCTGCTCTTGTTGAGGCGCCGGCTTCATTTCTGCTCCCGAATCGTTCCGAATCGTGCTCCCGCTGCAGCGTGGGCCTCATTTTCGGATCGGTGATTGGCCTCCGTCGTTCAGGATGGCGTTCTCGCCCCAGCGCGGGCCTTTTTCTCGCGCGCCCATCCGCCCGCCACCACCGCGCCGCACCGCCACCACCACCACCACCACCACCACCACCACCACCACCACACCACCACCACCAGCACCAGCACCCGTACCAACACCACCACCAGCACCACCACCACCACCAGTACCAACACACACACCAGCACCACCACCACCACCACCACCACACACCACCACCACCACCACCACCACCACCACACCACCACCACCACCACCACCACCACCACCACCACCACGACAACCACGCACACACGCACGCACGCACGCACGTGCACCACCACCCACTACGCACGCGCGCGCGGAGCCACAGGTCCGCTACGACACGCGTCCGCGGATAGAGAAAATCAGCGCCATGGTAAGGGATGGGAGGGAGGGGTAGGACGTCAGATATGACGCGAGCGCACCTAGCTTGTCCCTCCCCCCTCTCCCCCCCCTCCCCCTTTCACTCCCTCCGTCCCTCCTCCCCCCCTTCTCCCTCCGCCCGGCGCCATGGCGACGTCCAATGCGCCAGACGTGGACCTGAGGGCACAGGGGTTTCCGCCGCAGGTGTCCACCGCACCGTCTGCGAGCGGCAGCCCTCGTCCTCCTCCTCCTCCTCCTCCTCTTTCCAAGGATTCTGAGGCGGAGGAGGACTAGGACGAGGACGAGGAATCGTAGGCTTAGAGTGTAGCACAAGGAGTCGGAGGCGGACAAGAGGATCTCTAGCAGAAGCAGGACGAGGCGGTTGATGATGATGGCCAGGGTGGCGGTGTTGGTGTTGCTGCTGCTGCTGCACCAGTTGTGGTTGATGATGGCGACGATGCTGACGACGACGATGAGGATGATGGTGATGATGACGACGATGCTGACGACGACGATGAGGATGATGAAGATGATGACGATGCTGATGACGATGCTGATGACGACGACGACGATGATGATGCTGATGATGATGATGATGATGCTGAGGATGATGATGATGATTATGATGATGATGCATAGTATGATGATGCTGATGATACTGACGGTGTTGATGCTGATGCTTATGCTGTCGATGATGCTGATGAAGATGCTGTCGATGCTGATGAAGATGATGCCGATGGCTGTGATGGTGATGATGCTGGTAGTGATGACGATGCTGATGCTGATGATGATAAATGATGATGATGATGATGATGATGATGATGATGATGATGATGATGATGATGATGATGATGATGCTGCTGCTGCTGATGCTGCTGATGTTGCTGATGATGATAATTTATGATGACGGTGATGATGAGGATGATGCTGCTGCTGACGACGAGAATGAGGATGATGATGCTGATGCTGATGATGTTACTGACGATGATGATGACGATGCTGATGATTATGATGACGATGACGATGACGATGACGATGATGATGATGATACTAATGGTGATGATGATGCTGATGCTAATGCTGATGCTGATGCTGCGGCTGCTGCTGATGATGCTACTACTATTGATGATACTGATGATACTGATGATGATGATGATGATGATGATGATGATGATGATGATGATGATGGTGATGAAGCTGATGATGATGATGCTGATGATGATGATGATGATGCTGCTGCTGCTGATGATGATGATGCTGATGATGATGATGATGATGATGATGATGATGACGATGCTGATGCTGATGCTGTTGACGATGATGATATGATTACGATGATTTACTCACGATGCTGATGGTGATGATGACGATGGGAGGAGGAGGAAGAGGAGGAAGTGGAGGTGGAGGATTAATCTGGATGAGCAGGCACTTGATTTCTAACTTCTTCAGCTGGCTGGCCGCAGACGGCCCTACGCCGACGTGGGAACTGCCAGCGCAAGAGGAGGCGGAGCAGCATGATGACGCACGTGTTTCCCCAGCAGAGCTCGGGCCTGACGAAAGTCGGGCATAGCCAGGACCCCGGGTAAGGGGACCCGATTAGTGGTAGGGCCCTGGGGCCCTTCAATTGGCCAGATTCACTAAACCAGGTTTGCCGTAACTGGTGTTTGTCGGGTGACGGCAGTTCCGATTAGTGGAAATGGGACGGGGGGGCGCCCCCGGTACAAATCATTAAACCAAGTTCCACTAAACCCAGTTTTGCCAACGCCCGAGAAAGGGGGGGATTGGGAAAGGGGGGTCACGAAGTCTGCTGCATGCAGTTGGTTTCGGCCCCACCGAGGGACCCATTCCTCGATGCATAGCCGCCTCCGGCGCCGGGAGGCGCCGGGAAAATCAGCTACGTGAGCTGAGTCTCAAACCCCCCCCTTTGCTATCCCCCCCTTTCGCCCGACCCGGAGAGCCAGGAGGACGGGTGCACCGGCCCCAGGCCCAGGAGGGGGCCAGGCCAAGGTCTTACGAGGAGTGCACGCCCGAGCGGCCAGGCCCAGGGGTCGCACAGCACACCTCTGCCATCGCAGATGTACACGGGATCGAACTTCAATCGAGGCCGAGCTGTTGCCACAAGAACACGTCCCATCGTTTGGTTCGGATTTGGTCATGATGCCCAGGAGGCCGGCGTATACCCAGGCATCCGGCGCTTCGATCTCTTCGATCGCTTCGATCTCTTCGATCTCTTCGATCTCTTCGACCATCTCCCCAGGGCAAGTTCTATGCATCCCGCGCCGTGTTTTTTTGATGCGCCCACGGGGCCCGGCGCCTCCGACCCCAGGGGAGGAAAAGGTTGAACAAAATCCGGCCGACTCGTTTTTGTTCCCAAGGTGAGGGATGCCCGGGTATGTGCAGCGGGGAACGGGTTAGAGGAGGAAAAGGTACGGATACCGCTACCCTTGTCTCGTGTTCTCCTTTTTGGTCCTCCTGGGAGGCCCTCGTCGCCACCGCTGGATTCGCCTCAAAATTTTGGTCAGAACGAACCCCAGGAAAGGTATCAGTACCTTTTGGTTTCCCCAGCTGGAGGGGCGGAGGCGGAGACGGCGGCAGAGACGGAGGGGGAAGGAGGATGATGATCAGCAGGGCGGAGTGAGCTGAGGAGGGGGGGGAGGGGGAGAGAGAGGGGCACGGAGGTGGGGGGATCATACCAGGAGTCGCCCTATGTTTTGATAACGGTTGCAAGCTTTTAGGACGTTGAGGCGAGGGTTTTTTTCTGAAAGAGATACCATCCACCATTGGAACCAATTGCAGCGAGCTTTCAATACGAGTGTGCGCGATGCTAAGGCAAGAGCTCCGTTTTGGAAGCGATACATCCTCCATCCTTCTTCATCAGTTGCACCATTTAGAAACGAATTTGATCGGCTCTTGTGCGAGACCTCCTCTTTGGGAACGTCCTCTCATCTATCTTCCTACCGATGCAAATTTCTATTTCACCAGAACAACAATCCCAATCAGTGGATGGTTTGAAATCGGATCGATAAAGAGATCGACAAGGAGATCGACCGGGAACCCGGGAACCTAGGAACCCGGAATTCACCTAAATCGGCTCGGAACCAACAGCCAGGAACCCGGGACACCGGAACCGGGAACCGGGGAACCCAGCCGGCTACCAACATCGGCGGGAAATTGTCGCCAAATCTTTAGAATATCCGCTAGGACCCCTTCAGTGCAAGCACTGATTGGGGAAATACACTCTACCGCTGCAAATGTTTAATTCACAAGTGTTCGGCGCTAAGGCGAGATGGCCATTTCGCAAACCACGCCCCTGCATGCGTGTGTGTATTGTTGCTATTGTCGAACTCCATAATCATAACTCAAACTCCAGAATCACAACTGGTCAGGAAGTCTCAAGCGAAACGCCCAGCCCGCCCTACGGACACGCCTTGGAGTGCGGCAGAGAGGAGTAACATACAAAGCGAAGTGATGAAGGAGGCGGAGGAGGAGAACGAGAACCATGCCATTCTTCACGCTTCGCGCGTCCCCACCAGCCCTATTCAAGATCCTTGCCTATGAGAGTTGACGGGACAACGGACGGAGAGACACATGTAGTGAAACAAGGTGAGCACCCATGGTGAACAGGAGCTCTTTGGGAGCAAGGGGGTGGCCTTGGAGGGCCTCTTCGGGCCATCCTTGGGGCCCGCGTGAGGGCGAGGGAAGGAGGAGGAGGAGGAGGAGGAGGAGGAGGAGGAGGAGGAGGAGGACGACGACGACCACGACGATTAGAAAGAGGAGGGACACGGAAAGGAGGACGATGAATAAGGACGAGGACGAGGAGGAGGAGGAGGAGGAGGAGGAGGAGGAGGAGGAGGAGGAGGAGGACGACAATGAGGACGGGAACAGAGCCGTCAAAATCGCCTCTTGGAGCCCTTTGGGGAATCTGTTGGTGGATTGGTGGATCGTGGGGTCCTCTCGGGGCTTTTTAGGGGGTAAGGGGTCCCTTGGGAGCCCTGGAGGGCCTCTTGGGGCCATCTTGGCGGCCATCGGTCAAAAGGGGGTGCACTTGGCCTCCCCCCAGGGCCAGCAACGTCGCCTTCTGGGGCCCTCCTGGGGCGCTCTTGGGTCGCTCTTGGGCGCTCTCGGGGCAGTTTGGGCCTCTCTTGGGCCACCTCGATGGCGCAGCAGCGCATCGGAAGGGAAAACCCGAGAAGTCAAAACTCGGTGATCGTCCTTCGATGTTTGAAGAATGTTGGCCTCTTTGGGGATCCTAAGAGGGCTCTGGGAGCACTTGGATCCGTCTTGTGGTTCCGTCGGATTTCGTGGAGGCACGTCGGGAACTGTAGTGAACCATCATCGGCTATCTTGAGAGGGGGAGGTACATTTCCCCGACGGGAAGAGGTTTTTGGAAGCAGACAGAACTATTTCGTTGGAGCACTTTCGTTCACAGGGGTGGTGGGACTGAGATCTGAGGACACGTGATGAGAGCTGGATGGGGGCGAGGTGAGGGAGGAGGTACTGGGGAGGGGAGGCATGGAGGACTAGGAAGGGGGAGGGGAGGAAGAGGGGAGGGGAGGAAGAGGGGGGGGACTAGGAAGGAGGGGGGGCGAGGTGAGGGAGAGGAGGCGATTGGGAGGGGGGGCATGGAGGAATGAGGGAGGGGACTGGGAAGGAGGGGGGGGAGGACGGGAGGGAGGGAGGGCAGTAGCTGGGTGCGGATTGTTCTCTCTGTCTTTCCCTTTTTCCGAGACGCCCCGAGGACCGCCTCCGCCCCCTGCCGCTTCATTTGCCACGTGTGCGTGCTGCATGCTGCACTCAAGACTCAGGAGGGGAAAACACACACACACACAAACACAATTAATCGTCGATTCCCCAGAAAATATAGGAAAACATGGGAAATGGGGGGGAAGACAGAAACCCAGAAAATATGAAAACATATGGGGCATATTTTTATTTGTGTGTATTTATTTGTGTGTCCCAGGGCCCCTTCAAAGACGCTGAAAGAAGGACCGGTTTTGTCTCAGGAGGCCATTCGCTCCTCGTTCGGTATTCCTTTCCGCAGCACGATGCCTGTGCTCATGGTGCTCCCTCGTTGTACCCAAGCCTCCGTTGCTGGGTTCTCGTTCTGAATCGGGCACGGTGGCCTCCGCGGCGTCCTCCTCCCGCCTCCCTCCCGCCTCTCCCCTGGCCTCGCCATCCCTGGGGGGGCTGCGATCTGCGAGACGGTCGGCACTTTCGAGGGCTGCTGGGAGGGCAAGCAAAGAGGGGCCCCATTCGGATTCTGATTAGACCTCGCCATCCCTGGGGGGCTGCGATCTGCGAAGCCGTCGCCACGTTCGAGGGCTCCTGGGGGGCCAGCACAGTGGGGTCCCATTTGGATTCAAATTAGACCTCGCCATCCCTGGGGGTGCTGCGATCTGCGAAACTGTCGCCACTTTCGAGGGCTGCTGGGGGGGCCAGCACAGAGGGCTCCCATTCGGATTCAGATTATGCCTCGCCATCCCTGGGGGGCAGTTCTCTTCCTCTTCGAGCCGGGAAAGTAGCGAATCACCTCCATCCAGCCCTTGTGCATCGATCGGTGACCTGCGAGTCGCGCAGCTCGGCGAGCCTCCCAAGTAGCGCTCGCAACAAGAACAGGTCCTTGCCAAGTTATCACCCCTGTAACTTCTCCCCAGCTCTTCTGGCCACACGTTGCGCAAGGAGTGGGCACAGCGCGCGCGCTCTCTCTCTCTCTCTCTCTCTCTCCTGCGTTGCAAGAGCTTTTGCAAATGGGGCCACGTGGAGGCAGAGCAAGGCACTGGGAGTGCCCTAGATGCGCCCTGAGATCGAGGGCCCCACAACTCGTCAACCATATTTTGCATCGCCGTACAACATCGAAGCGCCCGGCAGTTCGGGTACGTGCCAGAAAACGCGTTCTTCGTTGCTGCGAGGGCGCTGCCGCATTCCGGACGCCCCCTGCGCGTGGGCCAAGCGCCCCAATGGAGGAGGAGGAGGAGGAGGAGGAGGAGGAGGAGGAGGAGGAGGAGGAGGAGGAGGAGGAGGAGGAGGAGGAGGAGGAGGAGGAGGAGGAGGAGGAGCGCCCCGGGAGCGCCCTGGCGGCCCCCAGGTCCTGCTGGCCCTCGGGGCCCTGGGCGTCTCGCTGTACCTGTACGGGGGCGGCGCGCCGCCGGAGGGCACGGAGCCGCTGGAGGAGGCCGAGGACGACAAGGCCGCGGCCTGCCCCCGCCCGCCGCGGGGGGCGGCGGCGGCGCGGAGGCCTCCCGGACGGGGGCCAGTGCTCAGAGCCCCGAGTGATCAGGGGTAGCTTGGGTCAGGGTGAACTCGGGTGCCTTTTTCGGGAATCCGCACCCGAGTTTTATCCCGGACCCGAATTTACCCCGGATGATTCAGGCGTCCAGAGCCCCGAGTCATCAGGGGTGATTCGGGTCAGGGCTGACTCGGGTTCCTTTTTCTGGAATCCAAGCCCGAGTTACCCCGGACCCGAGTTACCCCGGATAACTCGGGCGCCCAAAGTTCTCGTGGGTGCTCTGGAGTCGTGACTTGAGCTTCGAAGTCTTGGCAGCCTCGGGGTATTCTTCAGAAGCAGGCGGGGGCCAGTTTTCGGAGGTGCTCTGGAGTCGTCGTTTGATCTTTGAGGTTTTGGAAGCCTCGGAGTACGCTCCAGCAGTTGCGCCTCGTCGAGAGCGCTCCTGGGGTGCCAGGATCGTCCCGAACGGCCGCCTGAGGCCAGATCTTTGCCCCCGAAAACGCCGACGCACCGCAAACGTGGCAAGTGCATTGACGATGCGTCGGCGATGTATTGTGGATGCATCGTCGATTCATCGGCGATGCGGCGCGATCTTCCGACGCCACCTGCTCGGACCTCGTCGGGGAGGCCTGGAAAGAGAGGACCCAGGTCTCCGACGACATGGCTTTTTCAGTCAGCTGGCGGGTTGTCCTCGATCTCGGTCCTCGGGGTGCTCGAGGATGGCTCTGGGGCGAGAGGCCACCCCAAGGGAAGGGCTCGGGGCCTCTGGAGCCGCCGGAGAAGGCCGAGGACGACAGGGCCGCGGCCGCCCAGCCCACCCGACGCGAGGGAAAAGAAGCCGAGGCCAAATCGCTCTAGGCCTCCGCGATGGGGTCCGAGTAGATGGGGTCGGAGCATTGCGCCGCATCGACGATGCATCGGCGACGTCGGCGGTGCATCGGCGACGCCGGCGTGGAGCAAACCGAGGTCCACATCGACGCCGGCGTCGCCGATGCACCGTCGCCGTGGCCGATGTGCACCGCCGATGAATCGCCGATGCGGCGCGATCCTCCGAGCCCCTCTATCCGGACCCACCTCGGGAGGCCTCTATCCGCGTCGGGAGCAAAGACCACGACGGGCGGTTCTTGACGAGTTCTGCCTCCCGGGGCCCTCGCCGGGCCTCGGAGCCTTCAACCAGACTGGCAGGGAGGGGAGTCCAGACCTCTCGGGGCCCACGCTGCGGAAGAGAGCACGACGTCGGCGGTCTGGGGAGACCCGATCGGGGGCAGCGTCGGGTCGACAACGGGCCACGTGAGGTGGGGATGCGGTCAGGAGCTGTTTGGAGCAGTGACGAGGCGTTCTGGTTCTCCTATGGGCCCACCAAAGAATGCTCTAAGAACCTGCTGTGAATCATACGGAATGTGTTTCAGAGCATTTCTGGCTTAGAGACCGTCTTGCTTTCACATTTCTGCCGTTTGTTCGCTGAGAACGTTGTTCTTGTTCTTACCACATTGTTTGGTTCGAAGAGCATTTCGTGGTAGACGCATCGCTCAACTTTTGATTCGCGTGTCGCACCGCCAGGTCGAACCCGCCACGCCTCGGCGCGCCTCCGTGAAGCGCATCACCTGGTCCGCCCCGAGCCCTCCGAAGCCTGCCGCTCCGCGGATCGGAGCGACACGATGTCCGCTTGTGGGGCATCGCGTGCCGCCGTGAGCCGCTGCTGCGACGCGCGGCACGGAACCCCAGCGTGGAGCGAAGCTGCCGCGACGTGCGGGGGCCAGGTCACGGGCCGAAGGGCTGCGAAGTTGCCGCGAAGGTGCCGGCGGCGCCGCCGCGGCCGCCGCGGCCGCGGCGGCCACGGCAGGCGCACCGCCGTGCTCTTGGGAGCTGCCTGCCCACACGTTCTGCGCCTCCCTGCCAATTCGAGCTCCGAGATCATCGGATGGTCTTCCGGCCTCGATCTTTTCGGACGGTGCCCCGGCGTTTCGTTGGTCCTCGGCGGTCCTCTGGCCCCGGGGTGCTTTCCAGCGGCTGTGCCTCGCCGAGGGCGTTCGAGCGGGGACCGGCTCGTGCCATGCGGCCGCCGGGGAGCTGGCCTATGACTCGAAGAGAAAGAGGGCCAACGTCATGGGGGGGATAGGCTCAGAGGGGGGATGCGTCGCCCCCCCCCCCCAGTCGCCCACCCATCGCTGGGCCCACCCCGCACAAGGGGCGTGCAGATCCGCCATCGGGGGCCCATCGCTGGCCCACCGGGATGTGTGGGCCGCCTGGTCCGGGGTCTTCGCTGCCAGAGCTCTGCCGGCTGCGTCGGTCCGCCCTCCGCCGTCGGATGGGAGCGGGCGGGCACACGGCAGGGGAGCCCCACGCCCGCCCGTGCTCCAGTCCAGAGCTCTCTCCTCTTCCTCCAGGCAGGCGTCGCGCCCCTCCTCCACGAGGGAGCGGCGCGGCGCGGGTGCTCCTCGGTTGCGACAAGGCACCGTTCACCGATTGTTCCACGGCGATCTTGGCCTCGCCGGGGTTTCGTGTGGACGTTCTGTGGCCATTTGGAGCGGTGTTGGGGTGTTCCTGTGGCCTCTTGGTCTTGGAGGCACGTTAGAGGGCATCTTGCATCTAGCCATCCTGCGCCATCTTGGAGGCCAGCCTTGCCCTGACAGCCTTCCAAGTATACCCCCCCAGATGTTAACATCTTACAAGCACCAATGGCTTCAACCGCCGTTAGTGTCTGACATCTTACAGACACCTTTGGCTTATCCCGGATGGCCTCGAGCATATGCCTCTTGGGGCACTCGAAGAGCGCTCTTAGAGCGCCATTGATAGGCCCTCCTGGGGCTCCCTCCAGCGCGGCGCCATCTTGACGCTTCAGAGACCAAGTGGAAGCGAAAAGGCAAGCAGGCACACATCATTTGCTTCCTCCCGCGACCCGCCCGCTCCACCTTGCCGCCCGGCCCGCCCGTTAGGGCCCACCCGCCCGCCCCGCCCGTCTGGTTCTCGTAACCCCCTCTCCTGCTTACACCTCTCGTCCTGGCCATCTTGCTCCTCCCCACGTCTCCCTTCCCTCTTCCCCTCCCTCTCCCGGCTTCGGTAGCCGTGTCAGCTGCGCGTGGCAGGTAAGGAAGATAACACCTCAGGAGCTCTTTAGTTATTGCCCCCTCTGTTTCTCTCGGCGGGGACTAAGCTCGCCCCTCCTCGTCTTCCTGCTCCCCCTCCTTCTCCTCTTCCTCCTCTTCCTCCTCCTCCTCCTCCTCCTCCTCCTCCTCCTCCTCCTCCCCTCCTCCTGCTGCTCCTGCTCCTCCTCGTCCTCCTCCTGCTTCTCGTCCCATTCCTAAGGAGGAGGGGTAGGAGTAGGAGTAGGAGGAGAGGAGGAGGAGAAAGAAAAGGAGGAGGAGGAATAATGGGAGGATGAGAAACAGGAAGAGGACGAGAAGGAGGAACAGAAAAACAGGGAACCACAGAGAACTAATGATTGCGCACTTCTGGTGGGACCCCAGTCCGTGAATAAGGTTGCCGAACAGATAATTGGTTTCCAATTTTCGGGGGGGGGCGTCTAAAGACCTATCGCGGTTATCCCTAAACCTATCGCGATTATCCCTAAATTTGGAATGCACATGCTGGATGTCATGCGAGCAGATGAGCGCGAACAGTCTTTAAGCATTGTTGCGTTGAGACAGGCTGCCGGGCTAGCACGCCCAGGGGGAGGGGGGAGAGGGAACAACGCACCAACACAACACACCGCATCTTTATGAGGCTCCATACCGCTCATGTACCGCTCCGTGCATGTCTTTTACCACACCTACCCAGCCCAGCCCCATTCCATTCCTACACCATCCCCGCGATGTCCCAAACCATGCGTATACTGTCCCTGACGAGTCCCGTGCAAGTCCTTTCCCATCCCGATCGTGTCCCACAGCGTTATGGTACCATCCCCTTTAGTCCGCATGCCATTGAAGCCCCCCCCCCGGTAGCCTTGCCCATCTTGAGCTCGAGCAGTTGCGCCTCGGGGCCCTCTGGGAGCGTTCTAAGAGCGCCATGGGGGACCGCACTGGAGCCCTCAGGGGCCCCTCCTGGTTCGGGCCGGGCGAAAGGGGGGGAGTGGGAAAGGGGGGGTACGAAATTTGCTGCATGCAGCTGGTTTCGGCCCCACCGAGGGGCCCATTCCTCGATACATGGCAGCCTCCGGCGCCGGGAGGCGCCGGGAGAATCGGCAGTACGTGAGCCGATTCCCAACCTCCCCTTTGCTGTCCTTCCCTTTCGCCCGACCCGACTGGTGGGGCTCGCTCCGGCGCGGAGCCATCCTGAGGCTCCAGAGGCCAAGGGGGAAGCGAGCAGGCGAGAGGGCACACGTCGTTTGGTTCCCTCCTCGACCCGCCCGCTCGGCCCTGGCCTTGTCGGGCCCGACCACCCGACACGCCCGTTGGATTAAGTCGGGCCTGTCCCCCTACAGGGGGGATTTTCGACGAAAAATGACAAACATCCCAAAAATACCCCAAGAAGGTCAAACAATACTCAAAACATTGTTCCCCGACTATTTCTGGAATATTTTGGTGTATTTCTATTTTTCGACGAAAATCCCCCTGTAGGGGGACAGGCCCGACTTAACCGTTGGGGTCCGCCCGCCCGCCCCGCCCGTCTGGTTCTGCCGCCAGCTTCCGCCAAGCAGTGGCCTCCCAGACTAGACCCGTGTCACCCCGCCGAGAGCACGGCCGCCGCAGACGGCCTCCCGTCGTCTTTGGGGGAGTCGGAGGAGGAGGGGGCGGAGGAGCAGGAGGAGCCAACGGAAGGGGAGGGCGAGCAGGAGGGGAGGAGGAGTAGTCGAAAGACACACGCACCTGCATGTGCGGTACAGCACATAGATACACATTCGTGTGTGCATGTCGGTCGTTGAAAGTCGGTATTTTGGGATCCTCGGATTCCAATATACTTCCAGCGCCTTCCTATTTGAGTCATCGACATGGTTTTGCTGTGCCTTGGCGCTCTCCGGGAGGGCCTGAACCGAATCTTATGTATCCGCCCTCCTACTTCATTTTTTGTGCTTGCATCTTCCGACCGACGTTGTATGTATATCGGTTCCTCCCCTCTTCTTCTCGATCTCGCTCGTGACTCGTGTACGGTAGGTTCGCGTTGTTTCGACCAGCCATCCCTCCGCCGCCAGCGTTCCACGTTGAACGCCGCCAGCGTCGCAGAATCGGTCGATGCTGAACGAGCTGACACCCGATCGTTCAAGGTTGAACGATCCCCGCGGTGTCAGAAATCAACGCTGAGGTCGACGCGACACGAACCTGCCGTAGCATGTCGTCTTGCTCGTCCTGCCTCCGCACCCCCCTCTCAGCTCTGGCCGCTCTGGATGCTGATGTGGGGCCTCTGGCGGCTGTTGCAACTCGTCCTCCTCTTGGTGCTGACGCTGCTGGGCGTGCTCATCGCCAGGAGTCGGGCGTGCCCCAAAGCCGATCGGATTCGACACGATCACCCTCCAGGAGGAGGGTTCCGAGGAGGAGGAGGAGGAGGAGCAGGAGGAGGAGGAGGAGGACGCCACGGGCTGAGGAGGGGCGGGGCCGTCGTCTCGTCAGTCGCCCCACTCGGCCTGGGTTTGCGCGCCGCGCACCATCGGCGCCGCAACCGCGGCGGTTTCCGCCGCCACGCCCGCGAGGGCGAACCCGCCCCGCACAGGCGCCAGCGGGAGAAGAGAACCGTCGCGAGACCCTCCTGCGCATCGTAGACGCCGTGCAGTTGCTCAGCTCGCACCACTCAGCGCAGCAACACCGGCGAAGCTAGGAGTACCACAACTCCATCGACCAGATGGAAACTGGAGGTACTAACGTGGTGGGGCTTGCGCCAAGGTGGAAAGCCCCGCGGGCCGAAGGGTCCACGGCCACAGGTCCCCCCATAGGTTGCCAACCTTGGCTTTGGAGGACGAGCGCGCGAAACCGGGAAGCAGAAAAGAAGCCACAGATGAAGTCGCAACGCCCCCAGTACTACAGCAGCTACCACAATCAGCAGCACCAAAGAAAACATACATATTTATGGAAGACAAGATGGATATCAGCTTTAGGAGGTCGAATGCATAAGACGAGAACGAACGACGTGAAGATCTAGACCCTGTACACAGTGAAAAAATGGCAGCATTGACAAATATACTTCAAACTTCCATCGCCGAGGCCAAGAAGCACGGGAACTGGAGCGACACGCCGACTGACACCGACATGAAACACGCATGGTCGGAAACGAAGCATTCACGGCTGGCTCGCCTGGCGGACAGCATGAACGGAGCTCAGACAGCGGGTGCCGGCTGTAAAAAGTACCGACAAGAAGCAGCCTCGACAATGATCAACCTTGACGCCGCTGAACAACCGACACAGGACCAAGGAATACAATATTATGCCCGAGAGGCACCAGGTGTACACAGCGACGCTGGACAAAGGCATAATCTAAAACGTGGGCGAGGAAGCTTTATAATCTTTGCACGTCACCTTGCTGAAGGAGCCCATTCGGAGCAAGATGACAAAACAAATTACAACGGAACGGACAGTGACGCGAGCGCCGACGGCGAACGAGATGTCCCCCAACAAGCACGTCACCAAACACCGCATCCTGCCAGAGCCACACTGCCAGGACGCGACAAACAGCTACGACAGCAGCGCCAAGGTCAAACCAGCGGAGAAGGGTGCATCCCGGAATTAGATCGAAGAGTCGGACAGCGCCAAGCTCATCCAGAAGTGCATCAACAACGGCTTGCCGTCCTCGACTATGGACTCGTCGCACAAAAAGACAGCGCTGAAGAGCGCATCGCCGAGATGCCAGAAAAGTTCGCCGACTACGCCAGAGACAGTATTAATAATATCGAACATCACGGGCAGCAGGTTGCAACGAAGGCTTTGCGATCTACGACGGCGACTTTGCAACGATTGGAGGAACTATTCGGGCACGGGGGCGGGGCGTGCAAGAAGCAAGAAACGTGGGTGCTTGAGGAGACAGAGGCCAGCATAGACGACCATATGAAGAAACGACAGGACCTGGGCTCAGACCATCAACGACGCCAGCAGCACAACAATGTGGACGTACAGGGACGCCGCGTGGAACGGCTCCAAGAGCAGGCTCGGCGACTGCACGAGGAATTCGCCCTCTGGACCCTCGAGGGCAAGATGGAGGCAAGAAAGGAGATGCTGGACGAGAAACAGCGCATGGAGCTAGAGTGCGAGCAGCACGCCCAAACAAAACGCGCTAGAGCGCAGACCAACAAGCACGAGATGTCCCGGCGCGCGGTCGGCCTACGTGAAGCATTGCGAGACATCGTTGAAGCCGCGTCCAGGAAGAGGCCCCCCTCGATCACGGCGGGGCGCAGGCGGAGCTTGCATGCCAACGACGTGCAAAACCCCGAGAGAAAGATCCATGGAAGCGTGACATACGACAGAAAGCACAGGCGCATCTGCGACGCGCGCAGCAGCATCGGCAAACAGGACAACCAGACCAATTGCAAGAAACACGGCAGCGCGAATTCCAGCATCACGGCCGGCAACATCAGCATCGGAATGAGCAGCGCCTACACTGACATCAACGACAACAAGCTCGGACGCTGTCGAACGCCAGCGAGAAAAGGCTCACGAAGAGGAGCTTCCCCAACACCTACGACAACAGCGAGAACTTAAAGGTGCCTCGCCGGGAGAAGTTGCCAACGACGGAAAGATCGCGCGCGACGTTTTCGACGAAGTGGCCGCCGATTTTAGGGGCGAAGCAATGGCTCAGGAGCTGCAGCTCACGGCGGGCATCGAGGAGGAGATGGTGGCCGAGGAGATGGAAATGCGCACTCATGGAATGAGCCCCGTGCGCCGAGGAGCTCCACGGAAGGCGATGCAGCGTCGGGGCCGCGAGCAGGAGTGCAAACAATTCCTGGTCGACGACGCCAGGCAGCGACCTCCACTTCAAGCTTCTCGGCCCCAGCCACGCCTGACGCGCCTCCACCATTGCCGACGCCGCTGGTTCAAGCGAGTCCCCCAGCGCCCATTCCTCGCCAAGGACCAGATGCTTTTTCATCCCGACGTCGACCTCAACGACATGAACACTCTATGTGCGGGCCGAGGCCAGCCCTCGCCGACTGCCGACGCCGCGCCCGACCCCGACCTTTCCGAGCGAACCGACGACCGACCCGACGTAGTCGGCAGCGGGAACGCGCAGCGCGCGACCCCATTTTTGATCCCCGCCATTCCAGCTATTCCATCCGCAATCGCCAACGAACAGCCCGCGCCGAGGACCACCACGGACGAACAGCTATTCCCAGAAACGCGAGCAATGTCAGCGCCGCCCGACATTCACGACGACGCTTGCAACCGCCAGCGCGCGGCATTTACGACGACTCCCGATCGACCTAGGCGGCGGCGACGACGGGGAAACATCAACGACGCGCAGACGCCAGGACATATCCAGCATCGCCTCAACGGACCCGCGCAGCCCTGAACTCTCCACACCGCGGTTTCACGCGGGCACTCCAGACGGAGCACGATCTGCACCTCCTCCAAAGATGAAGTCGGCACTGCGCGGCATAGACCCCTGAGATCGGCCCCGACGCGAGGTTCGCGCGAGCGAATCGGGCGACGTCTCCGGGGAACCGGCCGACCGACGCCTACTCCACGTCGCCGGCGACGACGAGAGGTGGGAAGAGGCGATCACCCAAGAACCCGACGGGGGCAGGCCGGCCCAATCGGGGAGCCCGCTATCCACGCCAGAGGCATGGGCCGCTGGTCGGCCCGAGGAGTCCGCGCGATATATCTTGCCGCAGCGGTGCCAATTGTCCGCGGCAGAGCCCGGGGCGACCAGCCCTGCGACCCCTGCGGCGCCCGCGACTCATCTGGCGGCGTCGCCGACGCGCCCGCGAGGGATGCGAACGCCAACCAAGGCCAGTTCGAGCGCGAATGCTTGCGGGGGGGCACGCCGCGAGGCTCCATCACGAGCGCCGCAGACAACACAACTGCGTCCACCAGAAGAAGACTGCCACCACACACATGGCGCAAATGAAACCCAAGTAGCAGCGGCGGCACCACCGCGAGGAATGACGTCGCCAGCAGCGACAGCACCACCACGAGACCACCATGAGATCTACTCACGCGGCCGCCGCCAGAAACCCAGCCGCGCTTGGATTGGGGGGGCCCGCCAGCCAGCGCGCCCGACGCAGAGCAAGAAAAGCCCGCGGCAGTTGCGCTGCGGATGCCCCCCGCAGGCAGTACGAGAGCAACTCGCTGCAACAATGGGCAAGCTAAGATCGCGACGCCCCCCCGAGCAGTGCCAAAAAGGGGCAGCGCAGCGACGCCGCCGCGACCTCATCGACCACCATCCACGCCGGGGAAGAAGGCGGCCAGCAACTTTGGCGGACAGGCGCCGCAGTTTTCGTTATTCGGAAGCGTCAGCACCGAGGGCAAGTACCCCGCAACCGAGTACTTCTTTCAACCAGAAGGGTAGCCAGTTTCTTATCAAACTGCTGTGCGAGGTAACGGCATCGAGGACACCTCCTCGTCGACCGCAGCGGCGAGAACGGATGCGAAGACGCAAAATGCGACGCCTGCCGACCTGCAGCGCGACCAGCCCAATTGACAATATAACAATAACCGCTGCGCACCTCCTCCAGCGCAGGCGGATTCTCCAATTTCGACCATCAACGACATGTCAAACGGGCATCGCGAGAACGACGGAAGCGACAACGCCCAACACCAGCACAAACGCCCAAATCATTACCCATACATAACATGCAGTTTGCGACTACCAACTACACAGCACAAGATTCACGAACGCCGGCTTCAGTCCCGACGCAACCAGCACGACCGCCACGACAATCACGACCGCCAGCGTGATCACAACGCCCGCCGCGACCAACAGCGACGCGCCGAGAGGCGCCCCCAAACCAGCAGTCTTGACAGCATCCCACGACACCCGCTACCACCAGAGCTCGGGGGCCTGACTCAGTGCAGCACTGTCTTTCGCCCCGCGCAGCAACATTTTTTCTCGGCGGCGGCGGGCGCTGATGCGTCTGGAGGGGGGGGGCGAAGAAACGATGAAGAATGCGCGATTGAGGGTCGGCGTTGACGCCGCTGCAGGACAACAGCCGGGCAGGAGAGTCTGGGGGCGGTCGAGGATATGAGATTTTCTTGTTCGGTGTATGTTCGCCAAATGTTGAATTTGGGATTTGGTTGTATTCCATTTCTTTTTTTCAACTGAACTCGCGCGCGCCAAAGATGTCCGTCGCCAGGTAGCTTCGCCTGGCGGCGCGCCAGACGGCTCCGTGGCTCGCCCGGGGGCCGCGCCCCGGCGGTTTGTCGCCCGCGTCGCTCAGCGCCCTGCGCATGCTCCTTCGGCGCCTTCTTTGTCGGTCGCCGCGAGAGATCTTTCAGCCCGGAAACAGATTGCCGGGCCCTTGCTGAGCCAAGAGAGGCAAGGGCCGCGCGTCGGGGCGGGCCCGAGGGGCGGGGGGGCAGGGCGGCCACTGCTCGCGCCTGCCCGGGGAAGCGGAGAGGGGCGCGGGGGGGGAGGGGGGCGGGCGCCCCCCGCGGTCCGCCACGGCTCGCCGCTCCTCGCCGCCTCCACGACGAAGGGGGAGGCTACCCGACTGCCCGCCGGGAGCAGACCTGGCGGCGCAGATGCCCGACGCGACGAGCGAGTCGAGGAACAGGGCGGAGCGTTAGCCACAGGATGCAGGCGCGACCACGCGGACACTGACATGACTGCCATCATTCCGACGCGGCCTTTTGCGCCGCGCCATCGCCCACAAACAGCCACCAAATTGACCGGCCAGCACGACGCCGAGGCCGAGCAGTCGACTACCGATGACGTCTTCTCACCGGGAGACCGAGGGCCAGCCGTCCCGGCGCGCGCTCGGAGTGAACGACAAGCTAGACGGCGTCGAAGACACGTTCCACGACGAAGACGGCGCCAAGGTATCTGAAGACGACGGCGCCAAGCATGGCGACCAACGACTTGCGCCGCGGGCGCGGGCATCGCGCGAACGACGGAAGCGACGGTGCCTGCCAGTGGCACCCGCGCTACCGATGCCCACGCACAACAGGGACTAGCAGTTGGCGACCACCCGCCGCGAGCGCGACCACCGCGACATGCAGCTGCAGCCCGTCCTGCACATGAGTCGCCAAACCGACGCGCGTCATGCAGAGTTGGCAGTTGCCCAAGGCACCGCCTGCCACCGCGGCCCCGACAGTCAGTCATGCCAGGAGAGACATGGACCAAACGGCGGGACGGGCCCGGGGGAAGGGAAGAGCAGGGCGGCCACTAGGTGAGACCGCGCGGGGCATGGGGGGAGGTAGCCGAGCCGTGATCGTGCCCCCGCGGTCGGTCATAGCTCGACACCCCCCCGCTTCCGCGACGCTGGAGGAGGCTGCCCGACTTACCGCCAGGAGCAGAGCCATAGGCACGGCGACTCAACAGGACGAACGATAAGAATTTCAAAAAGGAGCGCCAAACACAAGACACAGGCAACTCACCGCGATGACTGTCGGCAGTGCTACCATTCCGACGAGACTGCCACCATCGCCACAGTGACATCAGCACGCAATTATCAACCAGACAGACCGCGACGAACCCACAGCCAAATACACAGGCGGCGAAGGCAATGACGCCCTTCCGAGAGACAACAACCCAATACCCCATTCGAGCCCAAGCACGACGCCAACAAGAGACGAATCACCATATCGATGTGAGCAAATGCTCAGGCACCGACCAACCCTAAAAATGCAGATGTGACTTCGGCGACGCCAGAAGCTTAAAGACAAAGATCCAAGCTACAACGTTGTCATTCCTTGACTACCGTATCGGCGGCAACGATCCCCGCGCCCAGCGGCGCGCTGCGCCATCCAGAACACCTCGAAGGGCCACAGGCGCCCCAGCGAAAAGCGCATCTTCACGGGCGCGTCCTACAACGTCAAGAAGCCTGCGAGTCGCGCGGGCGGTACTGCAGGAAAAACAAGACTTCGAGGGGAAGCGCTCCAGGGGCGCGTCAAAAGGGAATCGCCAACGAAAGTCACAGCATGAACATCGAGGTCAGCACTATCACGAACACCACCGGCAGGGTAATGGCAGTTGCGCAGGCCATCGTTGGGCCTATCTCCACCAGCGAGCAACAGCGAGTCACCGCCCACCCAGACTGCGATAATGCAGCGGAGATGCGCAGAGGAGAAGCAGCGCCCACCGCGGATAGCGACATGGCGAGGTCTCTAAATATAATCTACGACGTCGCCAACACCATCGCTTTGGCCAGTGTCATCCAGGCCCCCAGCCACGAGGGAGTAGCATTCAACGAGCCGGTCGCCAGGATATCACAGGTAGACAGAAACAAACATTAAGGCGGCAGAGCTTGCGTCGCTGGGCCTCATTAGGGCCAGCAAATTATCATTGGGGTCAGATCCTCGGCGAACCGCGCCCAGATCGGCGCGCGTGCCCGACGCGGAATGGCAGCCAAATTGCCCTCGACGTTTCCCAGAGGCAAGCGGAGATCAACCGTGCGACTATACAGGGGCAGATGGGGCATAAAGCATACCAGGGTTAGCTTAACATCGCATTGTGGATAGGGGCAACCACCGCCTCGGCAGCAAGCGCGCGCGCCAGTGGCGAGGCTCGCACTTGAACGGCAGCTTCCGAATTTGAAGATCAATATCGTCGGCGCCCCGGAGGCCCGGAACGAGAAGCGGGTGACGACTAGCAGTGGATGCTGCGTCACATTGGTAGCTCCCCACAGCATCTACAGTTCTAGATTCGGGCTTCAGGTGGGCCCGAACGCGCTATGCGCGGAGTCAAAAGAGTGGGCCAATGTATTTCGACCCCAGCAACTGCCGCGCGATGGTCTCGACGCCCAGGGCCCTGGCGGTATGGGTCGAGACGGCGGCCGCCAAGTTCACTGCGCGCGTCAGCCACGCGCGGCGCTCCATGATAGATGACGACTAGAAACAATGCAGTGGAAAGATTAATAAACAAGTGTCATTCGCTGCCCCAACGTCATCCTCGCGGACGACAGCGGGGGGCTCGGCAGCGCCCAGGCCAGCTGGGTCGGGAACGCAGGCGAGCCGCGAATCGAGGGCCACAATGGAATTCTCGGGGCCACCTCATCAGAGCGACGCCCACGCGTGGACTACATATCAACGCCGGCGATTCGAGCTTCATCGCGTGCTCGAAGACATCTTAGGGGAAGCGAGCCGGAAGGGGCATGATTGCTAATGGAATGCGCTTCGCGGACATAGACACGCAGGTAACGATCACGGGGCCAACCGCGGGAAAGACATGGGCCAGTAGTTTGTGTCGTGAACGTTTTCCATCAGAGAAGCCACAGGGCCGATGGCGATAACCCAATTCAGAAGACGGGCGGTCTCAACAAGCGCCAAAGTTCATTACTTGGAAGCGTTTTTTGATATCCCATTGTGTTCTTCAACGCTGGCACATGGATACTTTGCTGGGCCTCCGATCGCGGCAGTATGAATGCGGCGAATGTGGCGCGTGTATCTGTAGCGCGACAGGCCATCGGCATCACCCACGCCGAGATGACAACGAAGGCAATCGCCCACTTCGAGATCCTCGCGAAGGCCGGGCCCTCGACGGTCGAGACGCGACTACGAACACTTCGACTTCGACAGCATGCGCGCCTCGTCACCCAGCGCCCCTCTGGCGTCGGGCCCGCCGCCCCGTCCTCAGCTCTGGCGGCCTCCGCCGCCGGGGGCCTGCCGGGCGGCCGCTGCAGGCGCCGGCGCCGCCTTGGCCGCGTCCCGAGCCGCGGGCGCGCCCGCCTCAGCAGGGCCGATGTCGAGTCCTCCGACCCGGGGCGACTTCTGTTTCGATCGATTCCGATCTTGAAGCGATTCGACTTCGGATTCTGATGCGGCTGTCGGCTTCTCAATGGGGGCCATGCTTGCTTGCCGATGTCCGCCGATTCGATTTGTTTCGACTTGACTGCCGACTTCTGCCGATCCGATTCGTTTTGATCGCTGGTCCGACATCGATTCGACTCTGGGCTCTCCTGCCTCTGGGCCAGGCACAGCTGGCGGCGGCGCTGGCGGCTGCTGGCTTGGCGATAGGGGCTGGGCGATCGCCGTGCCCTGCACTGTCGACGGCAGGGTCGCCATCGAGCTGCTACGCGATCGCATGCTGGCCAGCCTGGAGCTCCGCGATGGTCGCCACCTGAGGGGCTGCGCTGCAAGCCGCCGCAGGCGTGCCAGCGACTGGCGAGCTTGGCGCTCCAGCGACAGGAGTGGCCGAGCCCTGTCCAGCGTCGCCATCATTCATACGCTGGCCCCCGCCTTCGTCGGACATCTGCTCAGGCGTCATCTGATCGAACTGCTCTACCAGCAGCTTGGCCCTGGCGAGCTCCGCCTCCCTCTGGTCTGTTTTGGTTGAGGCCGTCAGCGGACCCCAGTGCTGCGCGCCGTGATGAGCATGCATAGCAAGACCGCATGCTCATCCTCCTGCTGCTCATTTTGCTCGGCCGTCATGCCGAGGTCCTTGGCTGCTCGCAAGCCCCTGCTGTTCGCCATCGCCACGGGGCGCAGGGTACAGCGGTGGGCGGCCAGCTCATTCCCATCAGTCGGTGGGTCCACCCAGGGCGAGTGCGTCTTCGCGACACGCGGGAATGCAGGCGGGACCCCAACAGGGCCCGAGTTGTCCTCCGCCGTCGACTCCTCGCTCTGTGCGTCCTCCTCGTCCTCTTGACAATTGACCTGTGTGGCGCTTCGGCGTTGCCGGCGACGGCGATATCCAGCAGGAGCGGCTCCATCACGACCGTCACATCCGCGGGCAGGCTGCCTCGGGGACCTCTGACGTCCCTGTCTGGACCTCGCTGACTCTGGGTTCAGGCCGTGCAAAGGGAGTGGCATGCAGGTCTTGGACGCGAGGTCACTCGCAAGGTTGGCGTGGCCGCAGGCCTGGCACCACCAGGGCGGCGGCGCAGGCGCCTGCCAGGGCGGCGCCTGCGGGCGGTGACCCTTGGCGCCAGCTCCCGGCTGGCCTCGGGAAGCGCCTCGCCCGCTTTTGCTTGGAGGCCGCGCTAGGGCCCCCTGAGGGCCCCTTCAGGGCCGCAAAGGTTAGCGCCCGAGAAAAGGCACCTGTCTTCCCTTCCCCTTCCTCGCTCCACCATTACTTCGCGCCCAATGTGCCAGCCCGTCCGGTCTGGCCTACAGCTGCTCCCCTCTGCTCGGGGCTCAAGAGTCGGAGGTCAATGCGCACGGCGGTCAGGGTTCCGCCGCTACCTGGTAACGAGCGGCGCCCACAGCCCTCGAGCCGAGACTGCGGCGTGGGAGGGAGGGAAGGGGGGGAGGGGCGAGGGAGTCGGACGGGGCCAGGACGAGGATACGGAACGCTCTCAGAGCGTTCTAGAACGCTCTGAGAAGGCCGCAGCGCCCGATACATCCTCCAGAGCCGCCGTATCTTAGAGATGTCCGATTTATCCTCACCCGATTTTATCCTCGTCTTGGCTCCGTCTCAAGGGGGGAGGAAGGGAGGGAGGGAGAGAGAGAGAGAGAGAGAGAGAGAGAGATGGGGAGATATATATATAGAGAGAGAGAGAGAGAGAGAGCGCGTTTGTAATACTCAGCGCACCGATGTCGGAGGCACCCGAGGGCACTCCGATCTGTGCCTCGAAGCGCGGTGGCGGATCGGAAAGATGCGCTTGTGCCTTTCCTGGAAGGCCTCGCTAGCTTGCCTTGCCACAGGCAGAGTCCCCCAAACGAGGCCTGCCAGGACACTTTTCGGATTTGGGCGTTCGGCACTGCTGATGCCTTGCCACTTCCTCTCCTCCTCTTTCTCCTCTTCCTCCTCCTCCTCCTCCTCCTCCTCCTCCTCCTCCTCCTCCTCCTCTCCTCTTTCCTCCCCTCTGCCACCGGCCCTCTGGATGTATCCTCTTCCTCCTCCTTCCCCCTCAGATTGGGTTCGATGCTCGTGGCTGCCCAGGCAGCGCTCCATGATGTACGTCCCCGTTCCCCCGAACATGCAGGCCCCGCTGGGTGAGGGTGGGAGGGGATGGGAGTGGCTGTCAGGGTGTAAAGGGGGGGGGGGGCTGGAGAACGAACCGAGGGGGGAGGAGGCAGGGGCTGGAAGGAGTGATGCAGAGGAGGAGTGGGAGGGGGACGAGGAGGAGGATGAGGAGGAGGAGGAGGAGGAGGAGGAGGAGAATTCGGGAGAATTCGGCGACAACAAGGTCGAGGATCGCGCGCTGATCGAGCAATGGCGCCACTAAGGCCCCGAGGCCTCACGCGACCCAGTGTGGCAGAGGTGTGCCCTGCTCTTAACGTGAAATATCCCACTGACAGTTTTTTTGGTTGGGGCTTACACTCTTCGACAAGCCCTCTACCCCCGTCCGTAGCCTTAGTACCACTGGCACATCTCGTGCACCACCAGAGTCTCTAAGTACTGCATCGTGTGGGAGGGGTGAGCAGTTCTAGTACCTACGCGGATGGCGCTGCCTCGCGTCTTTTTGGAGGAGGCGTGTTTACATTGTTTAAGCCAGCGTTGGATTGCAACTACTCTAGCAGCGTGCCTACTGATCTGCTTGTTACCCATCGGTTGCTGAAAGTAGGTATTTGGGGATTCCCAGATCCCAATCTTTTTTAGGTGCCTTCCTACTTCACTGATCGAGTGGCTTCACCTTTTCCGTCCTCTTCAGGGGGCGGGCAGACACCCAATCTATTTTTAACGTTTTCTTACTTCATGTTCCTACCTACTTCTTCCGACCGGTGAATACTCCAGCGTGCCAATTGGTCTGTTCGTTACATCTTCTACATTGCCATCTACATCGGAGAGCGGGGGAGTAGGTGAGTGCCAGAAGCGAGGGCGGCGCTCACAGCTCACTTTTAGCGTGCTTGCGCTGCGTCGGTACGTTCCCTCTTTTTATTCTGAAGCCATGGCCTGTCCGTCTCTCCCTCGCAGGCGTCTAACGTCGGCCTGTGGATTTGTCGCCAGACCAATGATACACATCGGTCGTTGAAAGTAGGTATTTGTTGTTTCCCAGATTCCAATCTCCGTTGAGCGCCTTCCTAGTTTTAACCCAATCCACTTCCGACGCCTTCCTACTTCATGGTTCTACCTGCGTCTCGCTACCGAGGGGTAACGTCGTCCCGACGATTCGTCCCCAGACCAGTGATCATACCGCATGCGCCCAGTTGTAGCACTGCATCTGTTGATCGGGGATGTCGTGTGCCCCTGCCGCGTCGATAGCCAGCCTGTAAGCCAACATGTTTCCCAACCAGGCCTCGACAAAAACATGTGGTGCTGTATCGCCTCCTCCGTTAGGTGACTCGTGATGTGGATGAGTTTGATGTCCTCGGCTGGGTCGATCGCGCAAGAAGATCTCTCACACAGGGCGACGTAGACCATATCCCAGATGTCCGTGTTCCGGTTTCTTGTGCCCAGGTCGCACGTGATGTTCTTTCTGCCAGCTTTGGATCGTAACGTCTGAACCAGTGTATAGTATTATGTGTCTGGCGCCGTCCAGGTAGAGGTTCGAAAGGCAAACCCATCCTCGGTATATATATATATATATATGCTGTCGCTGGGGATGCTGCCTCCACTTCCATTTGTCGAAATAACCGCAGGGCCGTTTGTCGCGCGAATCTTGTCGACGTTCTCGAGCTCGCCGCTGATGATCGGGCACAGACCACGGTCCAGAACCACGATACATTCTGGGCGCTTTCAGCAGCATGGTTCGCGAGCGCATCCAAGACAGGATAGTATTTTCGGCGGACGAGGGGCAAGAGTGCCATTGGATCACCTCGTAATTGAACAGGGCGGGGTGCTCCCAGAGCCCCCCCCTTTCCCCCCCTTCAAGGGAGGATGAACTTTTCTGACCCCCCCCCCTTGGCGCTGGAGAAGGGGGGGGGGGGGGGCGATTTCGGACCCCCCCCTCACCTCCCCCCCCTCTGGCCAGGCAAGGGGGGGGGTTAGGGTTCGGGGTTTGGATTAAAACTTAGGGTAAGGGTTAGGGATTAGGGTCAGGGTTATGGGTAGGGTTTACGGGTTAGGGTTAGCTCTTAGGGTTTAGGGTCAGGGATTCGGGTTAGGGTTAGGGGCTAGGGTTAGGCGTAAGGGGTAGGGTTCGGGCCAAGATGCCCTCCCCGCCCGCAAGCCGTCTCGCTCACTCCCACCCGCCCTCCCACCACATACGTAGCACCCGAGCCTGGCCCGAGCCGCAGCAAATCCAGCAGTCGTCTTTGGATGGGCAGCTACTGGGGGCGAATCCGCCGCCGCCGCCGCCTCCGCCACCGCCGTCGCCGCCACCGCCGCAGCCGCCGCAGCCGCTGCCCCCGCCGCAGCCGCCGCAGCCGCCGCCGCCGCCAAGGGTACTCTGTATTGTTTTGTGATAGGGATGGTGGGGGGAGGCCGCACCGGGTTCGCTGCGCATGCTCCGAATTTGGAGGCAGAGTGTGTTTTGTATGTTTTTTTCCCCAACTCTCCTTGGTTGGGTATTCGTTTTGAATACAGCACTGTGGTCGCGTCCCTCCTCCTCCTCCTCCTCCTCCTCCTCCTCCTCCTCCTCCGCCTCCTCCTCCTCCTCCTCCTCCTCCTCCTCCTCCCGCCTCCCGCCTCCCGCCTCCTCCTGCCTTCTCTTCGCCGACGATGGGGGCTGCGATCTGCGAAACCGTCGCCACTTTCGAGGGCTGCTGGTGGGTCCTGCGGAGTGGGGCACCGCGCAGATCAGAGCGGGACCTCGCCGTCCCTGGGGGGGCTGCGATCTGCGAAACTGTCGCAGAGTGAGGCACCGCGCAGATTAGAGCGGGACCTCGCCGTCCCTGGGGGTCTGCGATCTGCGAAACCGTCGCCACTTTCGAGGGCTGCTGGTGGGTCCTGCGGAGTGGGGCACCGCGCAGATCAGAGCGGGACCTCGCCGTCCCTGGGGGGGCTGCGATCTGCGGCATTCTCGCCATTTTCGAGGGCTGCTGGTGGGTCCAGCTGAGTGAGGCACCGCGCAAATCAGAGCGGGACCTCGCCGTCCTTGGGGGGGCTGCGATCTGCGGAACAGTCGCCATTTTCGAGGGCTGCTGGTGGGTCCTGCGGAGTGGGGCACCGCGCAGATCAGAGCGGCACCTCGCCGTCCTTGGGGGGCTGCGATCTGCGAAGCCGTCGCCACTTTCGAGGGCTGCTGGTGGGTCCTGCGGAGTGGGGCACCGCGCAGATCAGAGCGGGACCTCGCCGTCCTTGGGGGGGCTGCGATTTGCGGAACAGTCGCCATTTTCGAGGGCTGCTGGTGGGTCCAGCGGAGTGGGGCACCGCGCAGGCACCTCGCCGTCCTTGGGGGGTTGCGATCTGCGAAGCCGTCGCCACTTTCGAGGGCTGCTGGTGGGTCCTGCGGAGTGAGGCACCGCGCAGATCTGAGCGGGACCTTGCCGTCCCTGAGGGGCTGCGATCTGCGAAGCTGTCGCCACTTTCGAGGGCTGCTGGTGGGTCCTGCGGAGTGAGGCACCGCGCAGATCTGAGCGGGACCTCGCCGTCCCTGGGGGGCTGCGATCTGCGAAGCTGTCGCCATTTTCGAGGGCTGCTGGTGGGTCCTGCGGAGTGAGGCACCGCGCAGATCTGAGCGGGACCTCGCCGTCCTTGGGGGGCTGCGATCTGCGAAACCGTCGCAACTTTCGAAGGCAGGTGGCGGGTTCAGCGGAGCGAGGCACCAGGCAGATCTGAGCGAGACATCGAGATCCTTGGGGGGCTGCGAGCCTCACGAATGCCGCTCGCAGAAGTATATGCGCCCATGTCACGTCATCACCTCCGTATAGCGTCTACCAAGCTACTCATGCCCCGCATTGCGCAGGGGTTGGGTACGTCGCCAGGGTAATACAAGGGATGGCTCGGGTTGGCTCCCGGTCGCCTGCGGGAGGGGGTGTACATTAATGGGGGACAGTGATTTAGGGTAGGGGTTAGGGTTAGGGTGAGGGTATTCGGGGTTAGGGGTTCAGGCTGAGGTAGGGGTTAGGGTTAGGGTAGGGGTTAGGGGTTACGGGTTAGGGTTAGGGTTTAGGGTCGGGGTAAGGGTTAGTGTTAAGGGTTCGGGTAGGGGTTGAGGGTAGGGGTTAGGGTTAGGGTAGGAGTTAGGGTTGGGATTAGGGGTTAGGGTTAGGGTTTAGGCTGAAGGTTAGTGGTTCGGGTTAGGGGTTGGGGTGAGGGTTTAGTGTTGAGGTTAGGTTTGGGTTAGGGTACGGGTTAGGGTTCGCACTAGGGGTTAGGTCTGGGTTGGGGTTTAGGGTAGGGGTTAGGGTCAGGGGTTAGGGTCGAGGTTAGGGTAGAGGTTCGGGTTAGGGTAGGGGTTAGGATAGAGTTTAGGGCTAAGGGTCAGGGCATAGGGTTGAGGTTAAGAATTAGGGCAGGGTTGGCGGTTAGGGTTAGGGTTTAGGGGGTTGGATTGGGGTTTAGGGTAAAGGTTAGGGATTCTGGTCAGGGTTAGGGGTTAGGGTAGGGTTAGTTAGGGTTAGGTCTTAGGGTTAGGGTCAGGGTTAGGGTCAGGGGCCAGGGTTAGGGGTAAGGGGTAGGGTTCGGGTTAGGGGTAGGGGTTAGGATTAGGGTTTGGGTAGGGGTCAGGGTTAGGATCAGGGGTTAGGGTAGGGGTGGGTTTCGGGTAGGGGTTAAGGTTTAATGTTAGGGCTTGTGATAGGGGTTAGGGTGGTGATTAGGATTTGAATTCGGGGTTCGGGTAGGGGTTTGGGTCGAGGTTAAGATTAGGCGTAGGGTAGGGGTTAGGTTTAGGAGTGGGGGCTTAGGTTAGGGGTTCTAGGGGTTAGGGCAGGGATGTGCGCCTGCGGGTACGACTCCAACTGGGCCAGCCGACTCGGGTGCCGCGACTGCGGGAGGCGCTGCTAATCCAAGGTCGAGGACGCCGCGAGGAAGGCCCACAAGGATGCCAACCAGGGCGGCCCACAGCCGAGCAGCCACCAGCAGCCCCGTGGAGTGTGGGCCAGGCAGAAATGGGCCCCCTGAGAGATCGCGAAGCAGCAGCGCCAGGACAGTGAGCTCGCAGCCTTGCGCAAGCAGGTCGACGAGCTCACCGCCGCCAAGACGAAGGCCAAGCTCGACGCCCTCAGCGACCTCAAGGCCGAGCGCAAGAAGCTTGCTGGAGGGGAGCAACCGGCGAGCTGCGTCGACGCCGTCGAGGCCAAGTACACCGAGCCGCCGAAGCCGAAGAGCATCACCGCGCTGCAGGGACAGAAGAAGAAGAATAAGCTCGAGGGCCAGCACCAAGAGGCTGTCTCCAAGGTCCAGGAGCTCGAGGACCAGAGGGCCAAGCTCGACAAGCACCTCAACGATGCCAAGGTGCACGCCGCAGAGCTCATGGCCAAGCCGGAGTTCGCCGACGCCGAGAGGGATCGGGTTCCGAAGCCAGGGGAAAGGGAGGTCGGGACCCCCCTCGCTTGAATGACGCATGCCTGTGCACACATTCGGCTGACATCGGACAGCCGCAATCATGGGCGTTACGATTATGGCACTTCTGCAATGCATCGTGTCACTCAGCGCTCTGGACCTTGCAGATCCAGACATGGCGCTTGTACGACACAGATGGAGGAAGGGAAGTCGAATCACCACACGTAGCAGCTATTGTGGCATTACTTACCTGGGTCGAACAGCAATGGCTACGCGACCGTGGCGCCTGTGTTGTTTCCCGCGTCTTTGATATAATGGACGTGAAGCCATCAAATCGGAGTGGGTGTTGTTGAGACGCGTCTTGAGGATGAGGCGTTTGAATCCTGAAGGGCAGACGCATCACAACCTGCGTGCTTTCTCACACATTTGAGGTTTCAACCACTTTTCTGATCAGCCCTTGTCATCCCGCTGGGAAGCTTTGCTACTGTTCGCTGTGAGGAAGGTCTCCGAGTAACTATCCACGTCTGCTGTTCGGCGCGAACAAGGCAACACGACAACCATGATATTTGGTACATGCTCGTGGAGGCACCCAGACTTGCGCAGCATTTTCATTTTCAAGGATTCGATGCGATGCTGAAACTAGTTTCCAGCCAGCACGCCGCAAATACTTGTTCCAAACTTGATGGGCTTAAGTGCTCTGTTTAACGCAGCATGTTTCGAGTCTGCCCACGCTGCCAGCTTTCTCCGTTGAGGTCGATCGGGCCGAGACGAGCATGACATTTTGCAGAGCCCTCCTCTGCTTTCTATTTGGGACCATGATGATATTTGTCACCATGCTAGCTCGCTGCGGCTGCATGTGAAATTTCTCTTGGACAGTTTCACGGTCATTGTGCTCGATAGCGCCGCATTGGCCAGCGCGAGCAAATTGCACGGGAAGACGGCGCGGAAAATGCAACGACACCGAGTGATTTTGCGAAGGCCTCACAGCTGATGCCGCCGATCTTGAAGGCGTATTTCCCCAGGACCCCCGCTGGCGAACCCCCCACCGTGACCCGCCTGGAGCCCCGGGGGGAGCGGTGTTCTTACCCGGGAACGCGGAACATCCCCGGGGCCCCAAGGTGGCGACCGCCCCCGGGACCCGCCAGGACCGGGACGGGGGGGGGGGGCGGCGTTCTGACTCGGGATAACCCCCCACACCACAGGTGGAATTTCCCTCCCAGGACCCCCGCTGGCGAACCCCCTCCTGGACCCATACCCCTGGGGGAAGCAGCATTCTTCCGTGGGACTACCCTCCCCACCGCAGGCGGGACCTCCCCCGGCCAGGGACCTTTCCAGGACCCCGCTCCCTCGCCCCCCACCCGCGTCAAGGAAGGGAAAAAGGGAACGCGATCGACTTAATTACGACTTTCCTTGTTTTTGTTCCCCAATTCCCTTGGGACGGACGACGACGACGACAGCGTCTCACACACGCCGAAGGGTCGACGGATTGGCTCCCGTGCCTGTGCACATGAACAGCACGCGGGTGGCATGTCGGTGCTCGTCGTTTGGTCAAGCTGGGCACGGCGACGGAGAGCAGCGGTGGCAACATATTGATGGGCGTGTTTTCCACCACCACCACCATTAGTTGGAGGCGGGGTCCTCCTCCTCATCCTCCTCCTCCTCCTCTTCGTCCTACTCGTCCTCACCCTCCTCCTCCTTCCCCCCTCCAACTTATGGTGGTGGTGGTGGTGGAAAACAAGCCCATCAACATATGTCACGTTATGTCACATGAGATGATCCAGGAGTTCATCAGCAAGGCCGTCCCCCTTTGATTCTACCCGGACGCCGGCTCCGTTGCGTACCCTGAGAACGATCGTGCGCTTGCTGGACAAATACTTGCAGCATTGGCGTTCGACACGTTTCCAGCCCGGCAGCATCTGCCAGGCTGGAAATCGCTACACCGATCTTGCTGAGATTTGGCAAAAGCGCGTCACAATGGCAACCGCAGTCAAGACGCCGACCTACAATAAAAAAGCCGAGAGGGAGAGGGGGATAAATATTGAATGAGGGGAAGAGGGATTGGATAGTGATTGCGAGGGGAGGGAGGATGGGGAGGGGAGAGTTTCGATTTGTCGCCGAGTCAAATTCGGGACTGTCCAGGAGCGCACATCCCCGCTCTTCCGAATATGCAGGCTCCCATATCCGTCCCCCTGTCCCCCTTCCTCTCTTCACTTCCCCACTTCCGGCTCCTCCCCCTCACCTTTCCTTTCCCCCTCCCCTTGCCCTCCCCTTTCCTTCATCATCCCTCCACTCCCTTTGGGGTCGCGCCGTTGCGTCTTCTTAGGTCTCCGCTGTAGGGATCGCTTGTTCCTCCTATCCAGCCACGACCTCCAACCAACCTCTATCAATATTGCTGTCGTCACAGTTTTTGCCTCTGGTACTGCCACCGCCTCCACGGCATCCTCACCCCTTTCATGCTCATCCTCCTCCTCCTCCGCGTCATCTCTCCTCTGCCTCGGCCTCGTCCTCCACATCACACCGCAGTCTTCCTCCACGTCCACGTCGTTGTTACCCGTGTCGTCCTTGTCTTCCTTTTCCTCACTTCCCGTCCGCTCGCACCCGGTTATCCCTCTTTCTTCCTTGCGTTTTCCCCTTCGCCATCACTCATCCATCATTCTCTCTCACATTCTCCCCGTGTCTCCCTATGTTCTTTCTCCTCCCGTTTCCCTCCTCCTCCATTTTTCTCCCCTCCCGCGCAGGTCGTCCTCTCCTCCCGAATATTGCTTCTCCTCCTGCCTACCCCCCATCCGCTGACTCCCTGACCTCGTCTCTGTTCCCGCGGACTTCTCACCACCAGAGGGAGGTGGAAAGGTGGAGGACCTTCCTTCACTGGCAAAGCTGTCGCTCTGGACGAGGCTGCCTAGGCAGTGGTGGCCATCACAACCGCAATGCAATCATCAACTGGTCAGCATCACCTTGACCTAGGCCCATCGAAGAAAAGAAAGGAGGATGAGGAACCAGCGGGGCTCTGCCACGAGTTCGCCGCTGTCGTTGCATGTTCTGTCCCCGCCCCCCTTCGCGACGAACGTCTCGTTGCCAGAGCCGGCCTGGTGACCAGCAGTCCAGTCACGCCCCTTCCTCCCCTTCCACTCCTCCTTTCCCATCCCTCCCCGTGTACACTCGGGGCGCTGAAGAAAGGGCCCTTTTCGTTTGGGAGGGGCTCAGTGTTCCCTGGCTGTTTCACAGTCTGCCCTAGGTGCTCCTTCGGCGCTCGATGGGGAATCGAAGGTTAGCCTGTGGAAAAAGGGGGCCTCGCTCCTAATGTGTAGGGTTTCTTGGGTCAGCGCCCCGACTCTGCCCTCTCCCCTCCCCTCCCCCGCGAGCACGAACACACGGCTCTGCAGCGGTCTCCGAAGCTGAACCCGCCCATGTACCGCAGCCCGGAGCGCTGGAGCCTGCCGTTCCAGGAATTTCCCCGCCTCCTCCCTCCGCTCCTCGCCCCCCTCGGCATCTCGCCGCCTCCTCGTGCCTCCTCGCGCCTCCGCCCCGCCCCTCCTCTCTTCATGCCTCCTCCCTCTCTCCTCCCCGCCCTCGCGTCCACGCCTGCCCTCCCCGCTCTGCTCCTCGGTCGCCCCCTCCTCGTCCGCCCCTGATCCTCCGACCTCCCCTCCTCCTCGGTGCACCAGTGCTCCGTTGCCCCGTCCTCTGAGATGCATCATCGCGTGCGTCCTCCTCGTCCCGGTCGTCGCCCTCGTGCCTGTCATCGTGCAACCTCGTCGTCGATGCTCCTCCTACTCCTGCTTCCTCCTCGGTGTCCTCGTCCCTCTCGTCCTGCCCCCTCCCTCCTCTCCCCGCCCCCCGATGCTGCCGCCTCGCCCGCATCCTGCCTCGGGCGGAGGCCGGGCCGCCCTGCGGGCGGAGGGCGGACAGGGGGCCGGGGGCAGGGCGGGCGGAGGGCCGTGCTCCCGGGGGAGCGCGGGAGGGGGGCCCGGTGGGGCCTGCCTGGGGCGGGCCGCTTCGGCAGCAGATCGATGGCTTGGCATCGCTCGGACGTGTGCATTTTTCCTCGGCGAGAAACATCGAGGACCATCCTGGGCCATCGAGCAAAAAAAAAAACACGCGCGAGACCGACAGATGCACGGGAAGTGGACGTCCGAGCGACGGCAAGATGGGAGCCTTGTGCTGATGGACTGACTGTGCACCACCACTACCACAGGTAGGACAGGGGAGAAGGGAGGTAAGGGGAGGTCCTCCTCCTCCTCCTCCTCCTCCTCCTCATCCTCCTCCTCCTCCTCCTCCTCCTCCTCTCTCTGGTAGCTGTGGTGGAGAACCGGCCCATCGCGTATACATTCGCGACGCCTTCTTGGTGGGGTGCAGTCGCATTTGTGTTAGCATCTGCATCATCGACGAGATTGCGCCGATCTGGCGCGATGCGAATCGTGAGTGTAGTCGTAATCGTAGTCGTGGTCGTAGTCGCAAGCCTAGTCGCAAGCCTAGTCGTGGTCGTCGTCGCTGTTGCGCGGCAGGTGCCGCGGAGAAGCTTTTGTTCCCGTGGTTCGTGGGACCCCAGTTCGTGAGTAAGGCGGTCGAACTGATCATGTCGGAGGTGGATAGACCTCTTACCCTGACACGTCGATTAAGGAATTGGCAGTTTTCGGTTTGCGAGAGGGCGTCGCGGCCGTCATTTTTGCGGGTCCAGGTCCGTCGGTTTCGGTCCCAGGCCGCTTTCACTAAGGGGAGGTTTATTAAAGGGAGGTTTCTCCACCGCCGATCCTGATTTTCCACTGTTGGGGAGAGGGTCCAAAGACCCATCTCGGTGAGTGTGCGTCGAGCAGCGTCGATCCGCCAGAGCCGACAAGACGGTAGGGGCGGCCCCCGGGAGTTGGCCGCAGAGAAGGCCTTCCGCGCCTTTCTGCGCCGTGGAGGGCGGCAGCGGTGCGCGGGAAGGGCGGCCCACTCGCCCGCGAGGCCGTGGTATGGGGCCGGTCTCCCAGTGGGGCGCCGCGGGGGAGAGGGGAGGGCCCCGGTGCTCCTCCAGGGGACCCCGGAACGGCGTGGTGAGGCCCGCAGCGCGTGGAAAGCCTAGGGTCGGCGGCGAGCGAGGGGGGAAGCGAGAAGGAGAAGGCCTTCTCGGAAGGTGGCGGGACTTCTCAGAAGCCCTCGGGCCTTCTGAGAAGGCTTCTCCTTCTCACTTCCCCCCTGGGCTCGCAGCCAATATGGGATACGCCTGCAGGGACAGTTGAAAGGATGTCCGGGAAGCATGCAAGCTCGAGAGAGGGGCTCCGGAGACAAGTTTTTTCCAAAGGAGCTTCGCAGAAGCCCCCTAGGGAGGTTTGAGGGAACTGCGGAAAGGCTTCCCGAAGACGTATTGGAAACGAGTCTGAAAACGTTTTCGGGACACCTTGAGGTTAGTGGTGACACCGCGTGGTTCCGGCCGCCCCAGACGACCCAAGAGGCCCCCAATGCAGCGCCAAGACAGCCCATGAGGCCCCCAAAGAGGGCCCCAACTCGGTTAAGGTGGACCCCAGGATCGCCCACAGAGCCTCGGGGCCTCTCAAACGTGTGGTGACCACACCGCGTGGTGAGTCAGAGGGACGCCAGGGTCACCGCACGGTTTTGGGACTCGGGCCGTTTTCCGAGGGCGTCTCGGGCGGCAGTTGCCTCCGACGTCCCAAGGCCGTGCGGTGACGGACCGCGCGGCGAGGTCTCTTGGGAAATCAAGGTTCCCGCGCGGCCTGTCACCACATGGTTTTGCCAAGGGAGGAGAACTACCCCGACCCCGATAACTGGAGTTTGTCAAACCGCCGTGGGAATTTGCGAAATAGCCCTGCCCTGCTCGATTTCTTCCTTGGGTGGATTTACGACACGGCTTCGCTTGTCGAGGTCTTATTCTGGGGGTGTATTTTCTACTCCCTATTCTGGAACTACAGAGAGGTCTGCTAGGGTGCTAGCCCCGCGCACGAGCGGAGTGGGGACCGATGAGCAAGACAGCGAAGAGCGAGCACCGAGGAGCCGAGAAGCGGCCGGCGGGTCGTGCTTCCAGAGGGGGGCTGGTTGGGGCTCCCCGCCGGGCTGGCTCCTCCGTCAGGAAAGAGAGATTCCGGGGGAAGCCATTTGGTGGTACGGTCGGCCCGAGGTATAGGATCGAGGTCGGTTCGGGGAGGGTGCCCTCCTGTTCTTCGTGCTCGTTGGATGCTTTTGCGCATCCTGGAGGAGGGCGCCCGCGAATGGTTTTCGGTTTGGCCGGCGGAGCGTTTCATGTTCTTGAAGGCTGTTCTTCTGTCCCAGTACCGGCTGTATTTCGCGGCATCCTGATCGAGGCATCTCCATTCTCCAACTCAAGGAGGCATCGTTCGGACGGGGCTAGGACGAAATCCGTTCCAGTGCGTTCTGGAACGCTCTCAGAGCGCTTTGGAACGCTCTGAGAAGGCCGCGGCGGATCTCAGAGATTCTCGCTTCATCCTCACCCGACTTCATCGTCGTCCTGGATTCGTCTTGGCATCTCCACTCTCCAGCTCGAGGAGGCATCGTGGACCTTTCCGCTCGAGGTGGACCACCAGTGAGTAGGGCCAGACGAAAGCGGTGGATTGGGAAAGGGGGGGTTACGAAATCTGTTGCATGCAGCTGGTTTCGGCCCCACCAAGGGGCCCACTCCTCGATACGTAGCCGCCTCCAGCGCCGGGAGGCACCGGGAAAATCAGCCACGTGAGCCGATTCTCAAACCCCCCTTCTGCTATCCCCCCCCTTCCGCCCGGCCCGAGTGGGGGTGGTGATGTCAGGAGGGGAAAAAGCTCAGACACAATTCATCGTCGATTCCCAGGAAAAGCTGGGAAAATATGGGCAGTGGGGGGGGGGGGAAGAGAAGCACCCAGAACATATGGGAAGCTGCAGGGAATCTCGTTATATAGGTGTGTATTTAGTTGTGTGTCCTTGGGCCCCTTGCTGGTGGTGGTCCTGGACCCCGGGGCCCTGCCCGGGGCCAGCGCCCCGCCCCGAGAGGCTCGGCCACGCGCGGCGGGGGGGGGGGGGGGGGACGGGGGAAGGCTTCCCGGAAGCACCCCCTGGCAGGGCAACACTTCGATGCCTTCCGCTGCGCTCCCAGGCTTCCCTGGGACTCCGAGGATTTCTTGGGATTTTTCCTAGGATTCACTAGATTCGCCAGGATTCCTAGGCTTTCCTAGGATTGCCTGGGATTTCCTGGGACGTCCTAGGATTCGCAAGATTCGCTAGGATTCCGAGGACTTCCTAGGGTTCACAAGATTCGCTAGGATTCCTAGGACTTCCTAGGATGTCCTATAGGATGTCCTATAGGATGTCCTGGGATGTCGATCCGATTTCGATGGCTTCCGAGTCCGATTCGATTCGACGTCGGACTCCGACTCGGGCTTCAATCCCGCAGCGGAGGCATTCTTGGCCTGCCGATCTCCGCCGATTCGGCCTCTCCCGGTTCGGCTGCCGCTCTCCGCCGTTCCGATCCGTCTCGACCGCCGATCCGACCGATCGGTTCGATTCCGATCTCTCCCGCCCCTGCTTCTTCAGAAGGCGCGGGCCTCCTCTACAGATGCAGGGCCCGGCGCCTGCTGAGCAGCAGCCTCTGAGAGGCCTCCCCCCCTCGCCCTCGACCCCCGGGAGCAGTCGTCGGACGGCCCCCCGGAAGCCCGCGGAGGGCCCCTCGTAGAACCCGTGCGTGGCGAGAGACCTCCGGCCCCGTTTCCCTCGGTGCACGCCTCGTGGAGGGCCCCAGAGGCCCGAAAGCCGGGAAAGGCTTCAGAGGCCCCTTCCCCTTTCGGTCGACTAGACGTAAGAGTGACCTTTCGCCGGAGCGACCTTTGGTGCGGGCACAGATGGGGTCCCCCGAGCACTGATTGCGATGCAATAGTAGCGTCTTGCGCGCCTGAGTTTGGTCCCCTCGCGGCCCCCCCAAAGCCGCGCACCAAAGGTCACTCTTACCCAGGGTCACTCTTGCGTGGAGCCGATTCCCTCGGTGCACGCCTCGTGGAGGGCCCCAGAGGCCCGAAAGCCGGGAAAGGCTTCAGAGACCCCTTCCCCTTGCGGGCAGGGCTCGACCTTGTCTGGGGATTCTGTGGGTCGTTGTTGTTCGGATGTCGTTCTCCAGGAGAGGCAGATCGAAGACGGAGCGAAGGAGCACGAGCAGTATTCTGGCGGAGGACCCCACCATGTGCAGTTGCGAGTGCCGTCGTTGTGAGTATTGCCTTTGGTGCAGGTCCCATTGAGCCACGAACCGTGAGAGGGGCGTGCCGAAATTGGTGGGGCGTCAACCTGTGGATGCCACCACTGGGGCATTCGGTGGAGCTCCCAATGGAGCACGAAACGTGTGAGGGGTATTCAGAAACAGGCGTGACGCCCACATGCGAACGCTCCCTCTGGGGTCTTCGGCGGCGCTCTCTATGGGGTCACGAAATGTGTTTGGGGTGTGTCTAAATGGGCGTGACGCCCATGCGAACGCTCCCTCTGGGGCAGTCGAAGGAGCTCCGCGAGGGGTGTGCCGAAACGGGCGTGACGCCTACATGCGAACGCTCCCTTTGGGGCAGCCAGAAGAAATCCCTACTCGGCCACGGAACGCGTCAGGGGTGTGCCGAATCGGGCGTGTCGCCCACATGTGAACGCTCCCTCTGAGGCCGTCGGAGAGCTCCCTTTGGGGCCACTAAGCGCGTGAAAGGCGTGCCGAAACGGGCGTGACGCCTACATGCGAACGCTCCCTTTGGGGACTTTGGTGGAGTTCCCTATGGAGACGCGAAACGCGTCAGGGGTGTGCCGAACTGTTTACATGCGGAGGGCAGAGAGGGATGGGAGGAGGAGGAGGAGGAGGAGGAGGAGGAGGAGGAGGAGGAGGAGGAGGAGGAGGAGAGACTCGTTGCACTGTCTCTTCAAAACGAAGACCCAGCACCTCAGGATTGTTGCGACCAGTACGAAGTAGGGAAACTCTGTTTAGATCGAGCCCTTTCTGGCGTCATTTTGTTCTGGTGATGTGGCTGTCGTTTTGGCGATCTGGCCGTCGTTGTGGGTGTCCAGGCCAGCCGTCACGCGCAGGCTCTCCTCCTCCTCCTCCTCCTCCTCCTCCTCCTCCGTCTCCGAGGTGAACAAAGGTCAAGGGAGGAACAACACCCGACCACCAACGTCGGCGTTTCCTAAACTGCACTGGGTGCTCACATAAACAGCCCTGTCATGTTCGATCCCTTCCCTGGGTGCGATGACGAAAGGCTTCGCACGTCGAGACGTTCGTTATGAGGGTGGTCTGTCTGCCCGTGAAGGATTGGGACCCCCTCCCTGCAGGACTTGTCTCCCCCGTGCTCTCTGCTTGCGCCGGCCCGGTGCGGGGGCCGCGGGGGCCGCGGCCGTCGAGGGCCCGCTGCCCGCGCCTGCGCACGCGCGCCCGCTGCAAGCGGCAGGACGCGTTCATCACCACGGCGGACGGCGTGAGGATTCACGCGTGGTTTGTCTATCAGCCCGTGGCGAAGTGCCAGGAGTCGGCCACGCGCAGAGGGAGATGAAGGGGGAGGGGGCAAGGCGTATTAGAAGGAGGTTGCTTCTTCGAAGTCGCGTATAGACGAGGCCCGCGCCTTCTAAGAAGCAGCCTCCTCCTAAGAGGCCTTCCCCCCTCCCGCTACCCCCTTGTGCGCTACGCTAGAGGAGGGCCAGGGGAGGACAGGGAGTACCCATGCCGCTGCGATGCCCTCGCCACCGCCTTTTTGGGCCTCCTGGGAGGCCCTCGTCGCCACCGCGGGACTCGCCCCGAAATTCTGGCCAGAACGCACCCCGGTAGAGGTCTGGGGAGTACAGTGAAGACGCTGAAATAAGGAACAGTTTGGGTTCGGAAGGGGCTCGATGTTCCTTGGGTTCCTCCCGTGCTGCTCCTCTTGCCCTCCTGGGGCACGGAGGCGCTTCTCGGGCCAAGAAGTGGCTCCGTTCCTTATTCAGCGTTCCTTCTCTCAGCGGCCCGACTGTGGCGGTACTGGTGCGAGTCGAAGAACAAGAGGAGGAGGAGAAGGAGGAGGGGGCGGAGGAGCAGGAGGAGGAGGAGGAGGAGGAGGAGGAGGAGGAGGAGGAAGAGAGGGAGGAGGAGGAGGAGGAGGAGGAGGAGGAGGAGGAGAGGAGGAGGAGGAGGAGAGAGGAGGAGGAGGAGGAGGAGGAGGAGGAGGAGGAGGAGGAGGAGGAGAGGAGGAGGGAGGAGGAGAAGAGAAGGAGGAGGAGGAGGAGGAGGAGGAGGAGGAGGAGGAGAGAGGAGGAGAGAGGAGGAGGAGGAGGAGGAGGAGGAGGAGGAGGAGGAGGAGGAGGAGGAGGAGGAGGAGGAGGAGGAGGAGGAGGGAGGAGAGGAGGAGGAGGAGGAGGAGGAGGAGGAGGAGGAGGAGGAGGAGGAGGAGGAGGAGGAGGAGGAGCAGGAAAAGCAGCAGACGCAGCAGTGCTCGAAGCGCTCCGCGCAGAGTTCCTGTCTCGGTCTGCCCCCCCCTTCCCTCCCGCGTGGCGGAGCCTCCAGCGCAGAGGCGCGCGCTTCGCCCGGGAGTCTCTGGCGCAGAGCCACGAGCTCCGCGCGGGCCTTTCGGAGGTGTCTGCTTCTGCTTATGTCGGGCGTGTCCCTTTACATGGGGATTTTCGTCGAACATCTCCCTGTAGGGGGACACGCCCGACATAAGCTTATGCTTTGTTTCAACGGCTCCGTCACGGGTACTGACGAACGGGTATTTTGAAATGTTGCCGAAAGTTGCCGCTTTGGGGCCTCTTTCTGGCATCGCAGCGTGGCCCACACCGCGAACTGTTGGGTTCGCTGGGTCACTGGCCAAAAGTGCCCGTTGGTGGAGTCCCCGTTGGATGGGCGCTGCCTGTCTCCTCCTCAACGAAGCATCGGCCCGTGGCGAAGTTCCAGGATCAGGAGGGGAAAAAACACACAGACACAATTAATCGTCGATTCCCCGGGAAATATGGGAACACAGGGGCAGGGGTGGAAGACAAAAAACCCAGGAAATATGGGAAAACATTGGGGATACTGTGAGTTGTGTGTATGCATTGGTGTGTCCCAGGGCCCCTTGACAGGAGGGGGCGTAAAGGGGTCCCGAAGCGTGAAGGGGCCCCCGCCACGGCCGGCTTCTCCTCAAAGTTGTTTCCTGGCCACAGCGCGCCCCTGGAGCGGTCCAGGGAGCAGCAGCGATATATCGGCACCTGCGCCTCCCTCGTCCGGGGGGGGGGGCAGGAAGTGGCCGGAGTCGACGAGAATATGGTGGCCACATGCGAGCCCTACCCCTACCCCTACCCCCCACGATTTCTGAGCGGGAGGGTGGGGCTCACTTCGTCCGGGAGCTCTCGAGCGAAGGGAACCCCACCCTCCCCCTCAGAAATCGTGGGGGGTAGGGATAGGGTTCGAATGTGGCCCCCTAGAGAAACGAGCGGCTTGGGCGTCGCGTACTGGGGGGGGCGATCAGTGGGGGGGCAGAGGGCTGCAGAAGTGGGGGTGAGGGTCCCTGAAGGGGCCTTTCAGGGTCCGCACGGCGAGAGTGCACCTCTCGTCCCCTCCCATTCGTCGCCCCCCAGTTGAGCGACGTCCGAAGCATAGGCGTAAATTTTCGGAGCTCCGAGCGAGTTGTTATGGTTATGTTACTTGTCGTTCCCCTAGGGGCAGCCACGTGTCTCACGCGCCTTGTCACCCCCGACAAGCAGGGGTCGGCGGATTTGGCAGGTGCGACAGGGGCCCTCGGCTTTTATCTCCTTCTGATTTCAACAGATACGCTCACGCGCGGAAACCTGTTTCTTGGAACGCAGTGTTTTTTGTGCAACAAATTGTGCTTGCGAGTTTTGAGGGTAGAAGTCGCTACGCAATTCCAACCGCTTTGACGCAACGGTTGTATAGATATCAGAAAGCGAGTATATGCGTAGGACGCGCGAGTTGGGTAAATTTGGAGTTGCGTAATAGTTGTTGTGATCAGTTGTGCAATCTTTCGAGTTAAACTACATGTTGGAGCTGCGCACGAAGAGTTTCCATCCTGGGACGGTGGGCCCTGTTTGACAGGGAGGGGCGCCCCCCGAAATGAGACACTGTATAATACCCGAGCGGAAATGGCGTGCGACTGTCAAAGGTGATCTTCACGAAGGCTGCAATCGTGCATTGAAAGTGGCAACCCCATTTGGTCATCTTTTCCCTGTTGCTTCTCCTCTTGGCGTCGCTCGGACGTTTGCATTTTTCCTTCGGCAAGGACCAGCGAGGAGCATCCTTGATCACTTGACGAAAAAAACACGCACGAAACCGAAGAACACAGAGAATGGACGTCCGAGCGATGGCCAGTCCTGTCCCCTCCCCGCTCCTCCCCTCCTTCTGGTGAAGAGGCCTGGGAGCGGGGCCGCAGGACGGGCCTGTGCCCACGCTCATCTGCTTCCACGGCAACGCCGGGAACATCGGACGCTACTCGCCCCGCCGGTGGGGTGGCGTGTCTGGTGCATGCCTTCGGACTTGCTCGGTTGTGTGCTCGATTGCATGTGTGTGCGCGTTGCTCGCACAGGCGCTTGTTGGATTGCGCGTTTGCTGGGCTGGTCGTAGGATTGCTTGCTTGCTCGCTTGCTGGACCACCTTATCGATCGCGTGGCAGACGGTGTGCTTTCTACTTGGCGCATGGTTAATGTCTTGCTTGCTTTCATGCATGCTTGTTTGCCTGGCCGATTGCTTGCCCACTTCCTTGAGTTGTTCTTCAAACAGTGCTTGCCTCTTGAGATGGCGCATTTCGCTTCTAAACAACTGGGCACGTTCCTCCCGTGGCCCCGTTCCCGTCCGTCGCCGCCACCCCGTTGCACCCCACCGACGTTGCATTGCAATGGCATTGCGCTGCATTACAATCGCATTGCGTTGCAAACGCATTGCATTGTAATCACATTGCAATCGCGCAGCAGCGAAGTCGCATTGCTTGGCATCACTTGGCATTGCTTGGCATTGCTTTACGTTGACATGTAGGAGTTTGTATTGCATTGTGTAATACTTCGTAGCATCGCGCTGCATCGTGCTGCATTGCGTTGTGTTGCTTTGCTGTGCCGTGCATTACTTTGCAGTGTGTTGCGTTCATTTGCATTGCGTTGCATAGTCTTGCATCGTTTGATATTGTTTTGCATTGCGCTGCATTGCGTTACATCGCGTTGCCTCGCATTGCATTGCGTTTTGTTGCTTGACATTGCTTGCATCGTTTGGTTTTGCTTGATACTTGTGTAGCATCGCTTAGTATCGCGTTGCATTGCACTACATCGCATTGCATTGCTTTACATTGCTTGGCAGTGGTTGGTATTGCTCTGTATTGCTTGGCGTTGCGTTGCACTAGTTTGTATTAAGTTGTATTGCGTTTCGTTGCTTTGCTGTATATTGCATGGGTTTATTCTGCTTCGCATTGCTTGGCACTACTTTGCCCTGTTTTGCATTGATCTGCATTGTTTGACTTTGCTTTGCATTGGCTTGCATTGCTTGACATTGCTTGGCATTGATTGGTATCGCTTGACATTACTTTACATTGCATTGCTCTGCATTGAGTTGCATTGGTGTGCTTTAGTTTGCATGGCTTTGTATTGAGTGGCCTTGCTTTGAATTGCATAGCGCCGCATAGATCGCACCATTTGGACTGCACCACCTAGATCGGACCACAGTGAGTGCACCACCTAGATTGCACCGCATCAACTGCAAGAAATCATTGTTAGGAGCCCACGCTGATTTGTGATACTTTGACTGCGTGGGTGCAATCTGTGGAACAGCATGCAAATAGCGACCTTGCCGTATGATCGAAGACACCTGGTGCGCACCACCTTGTCCCCTGCCTATTAGAAGCGCCTACGTGGCCAAGCATTTCCAGCTCTGAACCTTCGTTCCCTGGCGGTGGCGCAACGCAGGACACCGGCTCGAGAACGTGCGGGACATGCACGCGAACCTCGGTGTCAACTTGCTAGTTGGTGAGCCCGACTGTCTTCAACTTGGGTTGGACGGTACCATGAGGTGCTCGTTTTGATGGCCTTCTTGGAGCCCATCTCGCGGATCTGTTCGACTCCAGTCTGACTCAAGGTCGACTCAAGACGACGGGCGTTTGACGCAGCGTCAAAGCATGCGTGAAGCGAGTGGCTCCAGGAAGGTCCCCAGAACGAGCATCGAAGCAGCAGGAGGTATGGATGGTGCGGGGAGTGGGGCAGTGGCGCCGCCACAGGGCTGTCCGCACTCGGTGCTCTTCTGGCGGGGGGCGCCCAGTCGCCGTGTCCACTCGGGGGCGACCCTGCGTTTTCCGTCCCCCTCCCCTCGGGGTGGAGGGGGGGGGACGGAAAACGGGCGTGCAGGGGGGGAGGAGTATGGGGGAGGAGTAAGGTACTCTTTTCTCCCCCCCTCTCTTGTCACGCGTCTCGAGCGGAGGGCCTTCTAGGTCTGGCCAGCTCGATTCGTGACTCGGCTGCGTCGAAAGCGTTGAAAGGAGGAGGAGGAGGACATGTCCCCCCCTCACCTCCTCTGCCCCCTGCCTCTTTCCCACCTCTCCCTTATTTGCCCTCCCCACCCTCCCCGCTCTCCATCCTTCTCCCTCTCCCCCAAGGGGGAGGTCGGCTCTCGTCCTGCCTCCGCTGGCCAGGGGGTCTGGAGCCGCGCAGGGGGGCCGCTTCCTCTCTGCCTGCCCCTCTTTGGACGCCTGCCCGCTCAGACGCCACACGTATCGTACCCAACGGGTGCCGCCCCTTCTGGCAGTCGCCACAGTGGTGCCGTGAACCTCCGAGCAGGCGCCCTGCCTGCGCAGCGGATGTGCCATTAGGGTGCCGCATGCGAACCCTACCCCTGCCCCCCGAAGTGAACCCCGCCCCCCCCCTCAGAAATCGTGGGGGGGTATGTAGTGCCACCCGTGTTCTGTTGCTCCCTGCTTTGAAAGGGGTCCGGGGGCACGGTGTGCTCGGTATGGTGCAACAAAGAGGTTGCACTTGAGACGCGTCCTTTTCCTCATCTGTGGTGTCATTTGCTCTGGGGGAGACAAAACATAAATGCAAAATCGTGGGGGGTAGGGGCCTCCGAGCGACACCGGCGCTCGGAGGAAGGGAAGGGCGGGCGTAAAGGGGACGGAGAGAGACGGGGAATGGTGATAATGATGGCGGTGATTAAGGATGGGGAGAGGGATGATGAAGAGGGAGGCGGGGGGAAGGGGCGCGGAGGGGACGGAGGGAGGGGGGAGGAGGAGCCAGAGCAGGGTGGATGTGAGGAAAATGAGGAGGGAAGGGGAGGGATGATGAGGAGGTTCGAGGTTCGGCGGGGGAAGCATGTGGCCCCCTGGCTATGCAGCCCACGAGACGGCACGGGGGGCGGGGGGGGCCCTGCGCGCCCGCCCCAGTGGACTACCGGGGCTTCGGGGACTCGGAGCGGCCGCCGCCCCCGCGCGTCGGGCGCGCGCCCAGCTGCGGAGGGGGCGAGCGTGAGAGGAGGAGGAGGAGGAGGAGGAGGAGGAGGAGGAAGAGGAGGAGGAGGAGGAGGAGGAGGAGGAGGAGGCTCGAGGGATCGAGGGGGAGGCGTTCCTCGGCGGTGAGCGAGGGGATGAGATGAGAAGGAGGAGGCCTTCTCAGAAGGCGGCGGGGCTTCTCAGAAAAGCCCTCGCGCCCTCCGGGACGCTTCCTGCGACACCGGGGAAGGCCTGGGAGAACTTCTCCGAAGGCCAGGGGGGTTCCCAGCCTTCTGAAAAGGCCCGCCCCTTCTCATTCCCCCCCCCCCCCCCCCGAGTCGAGGGGAGGCGTTCCGGACTCGAAGTCCGAGGTCTTCGGGCGCTCTTGTCAGTCGTCGGTTGCCACTCTCGGGAGGCCTTCCAGCAGCGGCGCCTCGCCGAGAGCGTTCTGCGGGTGCCCGGGGGCTCATGGGCCTGTTTTCCACCACCACCACCATAAGTTGGAGGGGGGAAAGAGGTAGAGGATGAGGAGGAGGACGAGGAGGAGGAGGAGGAGGAGGACCCACTTATGGTAGTGGTGGTGGAAAACACGCCCACCAGGGGGCGGTGCCGAGAGGCCGCGCTGTGGCCCGAAGCCACGGGGCAGCGGCAGGGGGGGGGACTGACTGTGGCCCGGGGGGCGGAGCATCGGCTCCGAGTCGTCCATGCCTCGCCGGTCGTGCAGACACGTGTGGAGGCGCTCGGGCTACATCCCTAAGGGCTTGTCGGCTTTTCGCCGATCGACTTGTGGGGAGCGAGCCGGAAAAATCCAGGTACATGCAGATAGATCGAGGTAAATCCAGATAAATCCAGGCAAATCGAAACAAATCCGGGTACATCCAAAGATCTCCGAGGAAAGGTGAAGCAACTCGCGGCCGCTCCAGCGCGAGTCGAAGGACGGCAGAAGTCGTTAAGCCTTTAACGACTACAGTCGGCCCTGATTAGCAGGTCGACCCTGCCAAATCAAGGGTGCCCTTAGGCGCCCTTGTGTCCTGCGCCTCGCGGCCCATGCCTCCTGCATCCCCCTTGGCATCGCTCGGACGTGTGCATGTTTCCTTCGGCGAGGACCATCGAGGAGCATCATTGACCATTTGGCGAAAAAAACCACGCACGAAACCGAAACAAAAACGCAGGGAATGGACGTCCAAGCGATGGCGAGCCCCCGTGGCAGCGTGGCCCTCGGAAGGGTCCTGTGTCCTCTCGCGCGTCCTGCTGTCCAAGCAAGGCCGACTGCAGGCCGCCCGCCGCGGAGGGGCGAGGGGGTCGCAGGCCCGAGCAGGCCCCTCCTCCCCACGGCGGCGCCCTCGAGCCGTCGGCCCTCGGGCGTTCCCGCTGGAGAGGGTGCAGCTCCGGCGCCGGCGTGTCCGTGGTCGGAGGCGGGCCCCGATGCGCTCGGCATCGCTGGGACGTGTGCGTTTTTTCCGCAGGGAGGACCCTCCAGGAGCACCTGGGATCCTCTGGCAACAAAAACGCGTGCACGGAGCCGAAAAGCGCACGAGGAACGGACGTCCGAGAGAGATGGCGAGTCCAGCACCGTCCTGGGTCGTCTCCGCTGGATCCCGCTCCGTCCGCCTCGGTCGGGCTGAATCCCAGGCTTCATCTGGGCTGATCCGTCAGCCGAATGGCTCCTCAATCTTAGTGGCTTCCCTGGCTTGATGGTTCCTTAATCGCCCTCAATTAGCTGGGCCCCCTAGGCTTAATGGCCCCTTAATCGGGCTTGATCGCTCTGACCCTGGTTTCTCGGGCGGAAGCCCACATCTGGCAAAGTCCGAGTAGAGTTTCGATTGTGTCGCCGCTCTATTTGAGATTACATGAACAGGATTCTTGTTTGGCGGTTGCACTGTGCCCGTCCCGCGCCGATGATCAAGCATTAGCGATCAGCAAAAGTATGCCCGATCATCGACGTCTTCGTCTTCGTCGTCGTCGTCGTCGTCCTCACCAGGAGGAGGAGGTGAAGGAAGACGCGCACTGTACCTGGACGGGGGGCCCCACTAGGAACTGATCGGTGAAGGGGCTTCCCCCGAGGTGCCGCAAAATCAGACCTATGTATTGCCACTCTCGCACTCTGCCACCACTCGCCTCTATTCAGTACTCTGGCTGCTTTCAGGTATGCACCCACTCACTTGCCGCTTTACCTCTTCTTGCGCCGCCTGTGTTGCCTGCTTCTCTTACCGAATGCGCTGCCCGTCGGGGCCTATGACATTCGGGAGGTTCTAGTAGGGGGAGGCTTACTTGTTGCCGAAGGAAGGGTGCCCGGGTAACTGCAGGCGTTGCAGTACCTTCTTGCTGCCTGGCGGGCGCATGCTCCTTTCTGCGTTCTGCACAGCCAGATCCGTTGCGCCCGCCTGGGTAATTTGTTTATCGCAGGGTCGGTCGGTCGATTACCCTGTTATCCACTAACTCAACATGCTCGTTTTTCATGTCTTGCCAACGTAAACACGGGCGCGGGGCGGAGGCGAAGGCCCAAGCAGAGGCGCAGACGGGGGCGGAAGCAAATGAGGTGGGAGAAGGAGGAGGGGACAGCGAGAAGAGGTGGGCAATGCAAAGGGTAGGGCGGATAGAGGCGACAGTGCTGATATGATGGTGGGTGGGGTGTGAAGGAAGGATCGTAAGGGTGCTAAGGATGTGTAGCACATGATGGAGGAGGAGGTGGCGACGAAGGGGCAATTCCATCTGTCAGAAGGGGGTCCTTCCTTTTCCAATAACAGGGGGGGCCACGCCGACATAACTCAACCACTCTCCGTTCGCGAAGCGCGAGCGCGACGTGGGGCGCGCTTGCCGAGAATCAGTACCAGGACGGCCAGCGTGCTACACTGAACCACCGTAGTAGGGATGACCGGCTTTCTAGGGTTTTTGTTGCATCCTCCCCCTTCGGCCCATGCTTGGCCCTTTTCGACGTGGTCTCCCAGTGCCTGTGCATCCTCATCGCGCGTCCTTGATGCACGGGTTGGCTGCAGTGCCACAGAAATCGGAATGCGTGAGCCTTCGGAACGCGTGCCCCGGATCTTCCGACCACCCCCCTCCTCCTCCTCCTCCTCCTCCTCCTCCTCCTCCTCCTCCTCCTCCTCCTCCCTCCTCCTCCCTCCTCCTCCTCCTCCTCCCTCCTCCCTCCTCCTCCTCCTCCTCCTCCTCCTCCTCCTCCCCCACCCCCCGCGCACGAAGTGACGCCTGCGTTGGGTGTCAATCCGCGTTCGCGTTCTGGGGGCGCTTCTGCGGTGGACGTGCTGCGCCTTGGTGGGTGGCGGGGGTGCCGGTGGTACCTCCTGGCTTCGATACCGCACGCGACGTGAGCCCGACGACCGCCGCGCACACATTTTGCACACCAGAGTGTTTGTGAGCTTGGGTGGCAGCATCGGCAGTCTGTGCATCCACACTCGAACTGGCCCGAATTGCAGCCAGGCCGCCCCGCACCAGCGCTCGTTGACGACAGTGTGGGTGCGATTGCCGAGCTGTCATCTGGGTGTGTGAATTCCCCGACGACGTGTGCGCGGCGTGGGTCCTTCCATTGATGCGTGCAGTGGGACGCCAACATGAGCGTCATTGCGCTTTCTGGGCGTGATTCGCGTCTACTCCCCTTCGTGCCACGCATACGCCAATGCCGAAAACAAAACGCCCATGTCGAAAGGTCGCCCCAACTGTTGGTCCCTCTCTGGGCGAACGTTGGGAAGGTGGGAGAACGCTTTCCCACAGAAGTGCGTACAGGAAAGGGACCTAGATCGGTGTGCTCGTATCGTAGGTCGGATGGAGAGGGAGGGATGATGACAACGAACATGACATGACAGGGGTTATTAAGGAGAGCATGAAGAGAACGGTAGTGGACAACAGTGGACTTGCAGGGCAAGAGCAGGCCGTGAGGAGACATAATGGGGGAGGGAAGGGGATGTGAACGGAATGGATAAGAGTGGAAGGGGAAGAACAAGGTATTGAGGGTAAGACGGAGGGATGACAGATGCGTGTGGATGGAGGAGGGATAATTGCGGAGGGATGATTTTGATGGGATGAAGTACGAGGATTGGGACAGGATCGGGAGAGAAGAGGAAGGACAGTTCCAATCAGTTCTAGAATTGAACGGCTAAAAGAAAGGGGAGATACGGAAAAAGGAGGTGAGGAGGGATGGGAAAGAGGAAGAGGGGATGGGAACGGAAGCGAGGAGAGAAAAGGAGGGGCAGGATAGGGGAGGGGAGGGGGATTGGGGGGGCATAACAAGAGGGATGCCAATGAGAGGGGAAGGGTGTGTGTGGAGTGGAGGGGATATGTATTTTTTGTTATATAAAGTCGAAACCACGTCGGGACCGTCGTTGGCGTCTTCGTCGCGAGGCCGGGAATAGCAAACACCTGACGTCGTGTTTTTTTCCACGGCGGTGTCTGGGAGTGGGGCCCCTCCCGCTCGCCCGCGGCGAGGAGGATGGTGAAGGCCCCTGCGAGGAGGGTTTCGTGAAGGACGCCCTGGCCGCCTATTGGTGGGTCGTGCACCGCAGCCGGAGTCCCCCGGCGGACGAGGCGTGCGACCCAGCTGCGTCCCCTCGCTCGGTGCCCTGTCCTGCGCCCACCCCTCTCGGAGTGACGCCAACTGTACACCACCACCAGCCCTGGCCCTGGATCGGTGTACAGACCTCCTTCGGCAGCGAGCCCGGGGGAAAGTGAGAAGGGGCAGGCCTTCTCGGAAGGCTCGGAAGTCCCCCAGCCTTCTTAGAAGGTTTCTAATCCTTCCCCGAAGACACAGACAAGTTCTCATAAGGCGCGAGGGCTTCTGAGAAGTCAGGGCGCCTTCTGAGAAGACCTCGCCGCCGACTGCTGGCCTAGGCCAGGATGGCCTGTACACCAGCTCACGGCCCACGATAGGCCTGGCCAGGACTGGTGGTGGTGTATTGTTTGGAGCTCTCCTACCCCCACCTCCTTTTGCTGTGGAGACCTATTACTGCAGAGGTTTTCGGGCGTGTTCTCGTCGGTCCTCAGCGATGTTCCGGCCTAGGGGTGCTGTGCGATACATATATCATACATATATATATATATATAGAGAGAGAGAGAGAGAGAGAGAGAGGACGGGCCCGACAAAAACAAAGATCGATGCAACGTGACTTCAGAGGCAACGAACAGATAAATCACACCGAACTTCAGAAAGCATATGGAACAGCAGCTCTAACAGTATGTACATATATATATATATATGTATACACAAATGCACCCACGAGCCTGCCATCGAGATAGACAAGGGCAAGTGGTGCAGGCTACTGTGCGGGGGCAGGTATTCGGGTGGTTGGGGCCGCACATGTCCGCAGCGTGGGTTGGAGGTGTCTCCCTGATGTGCTCGGGAGCTCTGAGGCATGGGACTGACGCTCGGGGGCGGAGCGCGGCCCGGTTGGAGGCGCGGCTGGGGAGGGGGGGTCAGAGAAGCAAACAGAGGCGGACGAGGAAGATGCCGAGCCTTGTCCGCGGAGGTCTTGTGTGCACCGTACCTCGTTGGCGTCTCCTGAGGCGTCATCGATCCTCGGCCCAGGCATGGTGCGGTGCATAGTTTTGTCTGCCCTCAGGCCTGAAAAATCATGCACCGTACCGCGTCGAAGTGGTCCTGAAGGGAAGCCACGATGGTGAATGCGAAGGCTCCGTTCCCGTACCTTGCGCCCAGTGTTTTCAGTTGCTGGCAGGTTCCTTGTGCGGATTTGGCGGGCGACGATATTTTAGCTTTTTGCGAAGATCGGCGTGCAGCGCCCAGGAGGGCATCGAATGTTGGGAGTGGGTAGCGGCCCAGCCACGCCAGTCCAAGCGGGTCAGAGCAGCGCTAGACATCGAGGGCATACGGCCCAAACCGGGCCGTTGACTCGTCGGCGCCCCTGGAGTCGCCGGCACAGGCGCTGGTATGCAGAAAAAGGACACCAAAAGGCGTGAACAAATGCCGAGAAAGGACCAAAGCTAGCGCTCGCAATCGCGCGCCAAGCGGAGAGCAACATTCAAACGGCCCTCGCGGCACAAAGCACCGCAGCAAACAAACAGAGCCGCATAATTGCTTTTGCTGTGCGGACACGTGGGCGGCGAAAGTCGAGGGGCCTTTCTTGTTCGCTATTTAGAGCTGTTACTTCGCATTATGTTGCCATGCTTTGCCGCGTGGCTTTTGCTGCGCAGGCGCGCGGCAATCCTGGACAACAAAAATTGTTACAACATGTGTGGCGCATAATTGCGGTGCAGTTCTGTGCCAGCTTTTGTCGCCGACGTTTTGCCGCGCAGTTCTGTAGCAATTCTTCTGGTGCATGGTTTGTGGCGCTTCCCCTGCGTGTCTCATTGCCCGTTCCCCGAGCATTCGACGTTCTTGGGAACGGACACTTTGGGACGCCCCTCCAAACTGGCCGTGCTGTGCGATGGTTTGCAGCGCGACGCAAGTGCATGCGGGGATATAGCCAAGCCCGTTGGTGGAGGCCACTATGCGCAATGTTGTGCTCTGCTGCGCATGCGTTAGCTGTATCATGGTCAGCTGCGGCGTGTTGGGCAACAGTGCCGTTGGCTGCTGTTGTATCCCAGTTTCAGACTTCGGCTGCGCTGCGCGCTGCCCAGTCACGCCATGTTGTAAGCCAGGCCACGGTACGCTTTGCATCCCAGCGCTCGCGGCAACGGAATCTCGCGCGCGGCATGAAGTGAGCGTTTGGATTTGCGCCTCGCCCCGCGCGCCATTTTTGATTTTGCGTTTTAGGTTTGGTCCCTTTTTCCGGGGGTTCGAGCACGTCTAGGCATGGGTTTCAGCGAGGTTTTTGTCCAGCGGTTGTGCTTCGCCCAGAGCGTTCCTGGCGTGCCTGGATCGTCCCGAACAGCCGACAGGGTGCAGAATTATGATCCGAAAACCATTGCCTCTCGCTGCAAGATAATCACGACGGGTGGTTTGGGGCCGTTTTCGGCATCCAGGTGCTTTCGTTTGAGCCTTGGGCTTGTCAAAAAACAATTCGTGGCGAGACACTTGTCCTGGGGAAAAGGTTCAGATGTCCGTCCAAAGGAGCATGGTTCCCACACATTGCGAAGTCGGAGGCCTGGGTACCTTGCGTCCCTCGTCCCCTCCATTCTTAGACTCTTTGCCCCTGCATGATACTTACACGTCGTTGCTGCTGTTGCGGAAGTGGCATTATGGGTTGTCGTCGTCTTGATTGCAGTCGTCTTCGCATTATCATCGGCTTTGCTACATGGCATCCGCGACGCCCGTAGCACCACTGGAGGCCGTACCAGTCGAAGTGGTTTGTAGTTTCGTCGTGCCCACACGTACAGTCTGCTCAGGAGTGTTGTTTTGGAGGTGGTTGATTCTGTCAGTTATCAGTCTGGCGAAAGCCGATTCACGGTCGCCGCTGCTTCGAGCAGCGCCAGCCTTCTAGTCCGCGATGATATCGTCAGTGTCTCCATCAGCACGGCCATCATGTTGAGTGTCACCGTTGCCCGTTCCTGATCTGTGCAGGGGTGGGAGGAAGAGGGAGGCGACCTCGTGGTGCGCAGTACCGTGGCCGAGTGGTGCCCGTGCAGTCAATCTCCACCGTCTTGCCATGATGACCACAGGGCCCATCTCGTACCGTCAACCCGCATAGGAAGGATGAGCATCGTTCCGAGGTTACCCTTGTATCCTCCCCCTTCGGCCCTTCCTTGGCCGCTTCCGCTGGCCGCGCCCCGCTCGCAAAGTGTCGACATGGCCTTCCAAGGTCCTTGCATCCTTACCGCGCATCCCTATTAGATGGGTTGACTGCACGCCCCCCCGACGCCGTTTCCAGTCTGGCCTCAAGCGCACGTCGCATCTCTCTGCCTCGAGGGTGCCACGCTTCCAGAATCCGCCGCGCGATGGCAGGCCGCCTCGCAGGCCGCGAGGCTCGGCCGGGACCTTCCGCGCCCACCGATAACAAGCGCTGCTGGCAGCCCGGTCAGAGGCGACAATGGCCTCCTCTTCTTCCACCTCTCAGGGTAAAAGGCACCCATCCCTCCACCTTGGCATCGCTCGGGCGTGTGCATTTTTTTCTCGGCGAGGACCCTCGAAGAGCATTTTGGGGGCCACCTCGCGAGAACTACGCGCACGAACGCCCAACAAAAACGCACGGGGAGCGGACGCCCAAGCGAGGGCGAGCTGCCCTCCTCTCGCTTTTCCCCGCCTCGGGCCTCCCGGGGGGGCCCCCTCGCCGCCACGGCCCGACGCGCCCCGAGCTTCCTTGGCCAGGAAGGCCCCCCAGGGAGAGGTCCGGGGAGCCGCGGTTTCGATACCCGTCGGAGGGGGCTGGGAGGAGGATAAACAAGGGCTCCCTCGAGGGCGCGAAGTTATTCGCGCTTCGCGGTCCTCGTTCCTTCTCCTCCTCCTCCTCGTCCTCCTATTCTCCCTTTGGGAGGGCGGCGCGAGAGCGCGAAGTTATTCGCGCTTCGCGCTTCGCGCAGCGCGAAGCGCGAAGTTGGGAGCCCTAGATAAATGTCCCAGAGCGCTCCGGAGCGCTCTCGGAGCGTTCCGGAAGGCTCTGTGAAGGCCGCGGCGCCCGAGGCGTCCTCCGGAGCCGCCAGGTCTCAGAGATTCTCGATCTACCCTCACCCGAAGTTGTCCTCGTCCTGGCTTCGTCTTGGATAGCCCAGGGGCGGGCATACTGCACGCATTCGCCTGGGATCCTCGCCGAAGGCATGGATCATCGACGACCCGGGATATACATGTAACCCTGAAAGGTCTTTAGACCCCCAGCGGGTCACTAATTTTTGTTGGGCGGCCTTCCTGAAGAATTGGGGTCCCACCAATAGGGGGTAACTAGTTATTGTTTTCTGCGGCACCCGCCGCGCAGCGAGGAGGAGGAGGAGGAGGAGGAGGAGGAGGAGGAGGAGGAGGAGGGAGGAGGAGGAGGAGGTTTGACGACCAGCCGTTTTCATCGCCGAGAGAAAGCGTGGGGGAGTATAAACAAAAACTAAAGACCTCCAGCGGCCATTCGCCCTCCTCGTCGCCCCCGGCCCAGGCCCGCCCACGCGGCCGCGGCGGCCTCCCCCGGTGCCCCGCCGAGAGCCCGAGAGCCCGCGGCGCCCGGCGCGCGCGCGGCGGCGGCGCTGGCGGCCGCCCCCCGGGCGCCGCGGCCGGAGCTCGGGCCGTGCCCACGCTGGCAGGCCGAGGTGGCCGCTGCGTCGGGGCTCAAGAGTCGGGAAGACCATGATTATGTGGGATTGGAAACGGATAGATAGGGTTATGACGGATCGGGCAAACTTTCGACCACGGATCTACCAGCACCGATGCTCAGTGGAACCTCCCAGAAATTGCATCCCAACACAGGGGGGCTGCCGAGGTTGGCCCTCGAGCTTCGAGGTTCGAAGGTCGCGGCGGCTCTTGAGTGGTGCTGTCGCCTTTTATCGGGGGTGGACAGACCTCCTACACTGACACGTCGATTGGTGAATGGTTCGTTTTCGGTTCTCGAGAGGGCGCCGCGGCCGTCGTTTTCCAGGCCTGCGCCCGCCAGGTTTGGGCCCGAGGTCGTTTTCACTGAACCACGTTTTACTAAAGGGGGGTTTGTCCATCCCCGAAAGAGGGGGTGTGGGGACGGGGGACGGGGGTGTGGGGACGGGGGACGGGGGTCAGCCAGAGCGCAGAATCTTGCAGGATACTGCAGGGCCTGGGGTGCATGGACCTGGGCGTGGGCGCAGGCTCCTGCAGGGTCCTGCAGGATGTTGCAGGATCCTTTGTGAGCGGGATGTGCGTGGCCCAAGGGCGAGCGCTACATTCGGGCCGGACGAAGGGGGGGATTGGGAAAGGGGGGGTTGCGAAATCTGCTGCGTGCAGCTGGTTTCGGCCTCACCGAGGGGCCCATTCCTCGATACATGGCCGCCTCGGGCGCCGGGAGGCGCCGGGAAAATCAGCTACGTGAGCTGATTCTCAACCCCCCCCTTTGTTATTCCCCCCTTTCGCCCAGCCCAAAACATTCCGCAAACCACACCTGCTTCATCCCGGACGCTGCTCCAGATCTCAACCCTGTCGCCCTTATAATGGTGAGGAGGTCTCTCGGGCGCAACGCCTGGCCCCCCTCTACGGACACGCCTGGGGGCGCGACAGGCAGGAGTCGCTTAGAAGAAAACGAGAAGGATGCAGGAGGAGAAGGGAGAAGGGAGAAGGATGGGGGGGAGAAGGAAAAAGAGAAAGAGAAGGGACTCCGATGTTCACAGTGACAGCGAGACTCGGAGGAGGAGGAGGAGGAGCAAGAGGAGGAGGAGGTGGAGGAGGAGCAAGAGGAGGACGAGGGGGACGAGGCGGAGGAGGAGGAGGAGGAGGAGGAGGAGGAGGAGGAGGAGGAGGAGGAGAAGGAAAGAGCGAGGAGGAGGAGAGGCGCCTGCCTCCTCTTCCCCTGCCCCCCAACCTGCAGGCGCCCTCGCCGGCGCCGCCCAGCGCGGCGGCCGCGCCCGGCGCCGAGCCGCGCGGGGACCTCCCGGAGCTGCTCCGCGGGCGGCCCCTGCCGGAGGGCCTGCTGGGCCCCGCCCGGGAGCGGCTGGAGGCGGGTCGGCCCAGAGACGGGCCCCGAGGAGGGGAGGAGGAGGGGTGGGGGCTCGAGGGAGGGGGGGCCAGGGAGGGAGGGGGCGAGGGAGGGAGGGAGGCGGAGGAGGAGGAAGAGGAGTGGGCGGAGGAGGAGGAGGAGGAGGAGGAGGAGGAGGAGGAGGAGGAGGAGGAGGAGGAGGAGGAGGAGGAGGAGGAGGAGGAGGACGCGGGGCGGGGCGGCAGACCCGAAGCCCGAAAAACACGCTCTGCGCCCGAAGACGACCGAGAAGAGGCGGCGCCCTCGCCCCCACCCGTCGGGCCGACCACGAGGGCATACACCTTAGGCGATGCTTAAGAAAACCTAAGTTTTCGGCCAGAGTCTCGATTATTCTTAATGTTTCAATGTAAATCCTAACATTTGAATCGACATTCTGGGTTTGATTTCAAATTCTGAGACTATGAATTTCTTAACCCATGATTTCTTAAGCATTTCGCGGGGTGTACCGGCATTCCCAGTGGCGAGTGTCTGGGCAGCCCAAATCGCCATGGGGGAAGCGGGTCCCGAGGGAAACGTTTTCGGGCTTTCGGGGCCCCTCACAGGATCCCTGGGACCGTCAGAGAGAACGAGTCAGGATGAAGACTGGTCCTGGGGGAGGGCACCAGGGTCCAGGACCCGTGTCCCTCAGGACCCTGTCCCCTCCGAGCTGGGCAGCCCAAAAGGGGGTGCAGGTGGAGGGGGGGGTGGCAAAAAGTTCGGTGGCACTGAAATCTCTGACGGGTCCGTGCGAAAGTGGTTGTGCCCTTCCGCCGTTACAACGCGTGCTTGCAAACGCTTTCGTAACATTAAAAACACTGAGGCAAAAACACTGAGGCAGAGGGCAGAAAGGCGTCTCGAAAAGTGTTTGAGGATCTCGGCGGCCCATCGGCGTCAGTGGTCGCATCAAGTTTTGGGCGCTCGGCATGGAGCGTCTTGTTCGGTACACAAGACGCGCCGCAGTTGCAACGCGCGCGGACGACGCCTTGTAAATGTAGTGCAGACGGTCAGTTGCATTGCAAATTTCAGACGCCTACCGCGAATCACCACCGCCCCCTGTCTTTTAGGATACGCCTATGTGGCCAAACGTTTGGGCAAAGTTTGGCCCCAAGCTATGGGGCCATGCGTCCCCCCAGCCGTGGTGGAAATGCTTCGGGGAACACTAGGGGAGTAGGCGGGTGATGAGGAGGAGGGTAACAAGTGAGGAGGAGGAAGAGGAGAAAACCGCTCGGGAGCCTCCTGGGCCACTCTGGGGGCCTCCTGGGAGCATCCCGGTGGCCTCTTGGCGGCTTCTTGGGGTCTCCTTGGGCCTCTTGGGGAGGCTTCGTGCGAGCCTCTTTGGCTGTCTCAGGGCGTTCATGGCCCGTCTGACGCCGTCGGACAACGTCTTGGGGGTTTCTCTGGGCCGTCTTGGGACCCTCTGGGGGGCGCTTGAGGGCCGTCTTGGAGGCCATCTCGGGCGTCTTGGATGCCTCTTGAGCCGACTTAGAGCCCTCTTTGGACCGTCTTGAGGACCTCTGGGGCCGTCTTGGAGGCTGTAAGGGCCATCCTGAGACGATCTTGGGGCCTCTGGAATCGTCTAGGCCGGCGGAAAGCCGAAAAGAAGGAAATACAGAAAAAAAATCAAACACCTAGGGAATGGTAATGACTCTGGCCTTTTCGGGCCATCCTGGAGAACCTCAGGGGGGTCTCTTGGGCTGTTTTGGAGGCCTCTTGGGGGCCTTGTGGGGCCGTCTTGGTGGCTTCTTGGGCAGACTTGGAGGCATCTTATCCTGGGCCGTCGTGGAGGCCGTCTTGGACCATATTTGGCGAATTTGGAAGCCATCTCGGCCCATCTGAGCCGACTTGGAGGCCGTCTAGGGTCATCTTGGAGCGGGAAAGGCGTTGACCCGAAGATTTCGTGTTAACGTTGCGGTCTGGCCAGCAGCAAGCGATGTTGATATTAAAGATGTCTCCGTCCCCTTACCCATAGGCTTTCGGCGCAAAGGATTCTGGCCTATGTAAGCCTTTTTTCCTTATACATTGCGCAGGCCGCTGGCTACACCATAGGCTGGTGGAGTGCGGGGGGCCAGAGGTGCATCTGCGCGTGCGCGTGTGAGGCGACGGGCGACATCGTGGCAGTCCTCCAGCGCCAGCTTGATCGCTGTGGACCTGACCAGCTCACCGCGCCCGCCCCTGCTTCGTGCACTTGTTCCTCGGGGCCGGCGTGGACGAGCGCCGTGGTCGGCTTCGTGTCGGGCGTGCTGGTCGGTGTCTCGGCGTGTATGGCGTGGTACTACTGGGCAGTCGCCAGAAGGAACGATGGCGCAGCCTCGGACGCCTGCGCCGCGTGGCTTCGCTCACTGATGCCAGAGTCGCGCTTGCACGTGATCTACAGCCAGGAGGAGGCGCTAGGGCACGAGAGGCTGCTCTGCGCTCGCGCGCGGGCGGACGGGTGGTCGTGGGTAGTCCTCGATCCGACTCTGGATCAGCGTGAAGAGGATTTCCACGAGGCCGTGGAGATCCTGGCCTGCGGGCCGAGGGGCGGGACCCCGATGAAGCTCTACGGGAAAAGCCTGTTCAAGCTTGCCCATCGGACCAACGCCCCGCATGTTGCCTTTTTATGGAGTCTGGTGCCCAGCTTGCCGACGAGCTCGCGGAGTCGGGCGGCGCGGGCGAGCCACCCGTCGACGATCCCAGTCTTCAGGTGGCCCCCACTCGATGGAGCGATTCCCGCTTCTGATGTGCATCCCGAAATTAAGTGGGTGACCCTCGAGGCGCGCCATGGCTGTGCGATGCTGGGCTCCGTCGTGGTGCAATGCCCGCCGCTCCTCCGCTCGGGTGATCGCGGCATTCTCGATATTCCTGGTGGGCCCATCGCAGTGGTTGTCGATGGTTCGGTACTGGGATCCCAGACGCCGCGTCACGAGCCGTTGGACGCGCACCTTTCGGGCAACGCGGCGGAGGCGGAGTTCGCTCGGAAGACGTTTGCCCAGCGCGCCCAGATGCCCGAGGGCCCAGCGGACAACACCTGGCAAGTACAAGGGCCAGCCACCACTCACTGGGCGTTGCAGACGCACGTGGGCGCCAACGCGATTCCCAAGCAGCGCCACTTCTGGCGGCGACAGGTCCTCGGCCCTGTGTACACGGACCCAGGGGTCGAGGAACATTCAAACGGCAGCGCGTGCGCATGTTCGCGATTCCTGTCGAACTGAACGACTTCGCGCGACCAGGCGGCATAGTCTCACAGACAGCGGATTCCGACGCGCACGGCGAAGTCACCCTGGAGCAGCGAGATAAAGCAAGATAATGCAGCGACCAGCCGGGGCATTTCCCGCGATGGCTTCGCCCGAACGGATGGTCAAACGCGCCCTCCGCGGATAACTTGGATGCGCGGGTACTCGACGTAGACAACCCAGAGAAGTTTTCTGGCCAGTGCATGGTGGCTCCCTGGCGACTGAATTCCATCCCCGATGGGATGGGATTCGCCAGATGTTGCAGATCGCCGCGTCGTGGATGGCGGTGTGCGACCGGCGTTCCGGCGGGATCTGGATCGGCCCATGGCCCGATCATGGTTGCATCGGTTACTTTAAGCACAAGGAAGAGACGATGATGTTTGGGGATCTCGGTGACAAGCTTGCTTCGAGCGGCTTCAAGCGCAAGATGACTGCAACCCCGCTCTGGGAGGACGGATGTCCTTCGCGCTCGAAGGCGCGCCGCAATCGTCTGGGCGCGATCGGCTGCTTGCGTGGTTCGCAGCCAATAGTATATGAGCCAAGGCTTGGGACGCCGAATGCCCTCCGCCTCGCAGTTCCGCGGGGGGCGCTGGGCCTCTGGAAGTTCCTGGGCGCGGGAAAAGATCCCGACGCCGGGGGCAGCGTTCCTGCGACGACTGCGAGGCCCCAAAAATATGCGCAAGGCCGTGCCACTGACCAGAACAGACCCAACTCTGAACAAAAGTGGGGGGACCCAAAGATGGCAACATCTCGATGCGCAGTGGCTGTCCATGGCAAGACTGCCAAGACATGATTGCTTTCGCGCTTCAGTCAATGACTGCACTTGCGTGGCTGCCTCAATCGGAAGAGGATACCTCGCGGGCTCAAGTCCCTGCGTGGCTTCAGATCAAGGCCCGTTTCCTGGATCTTCGTTGGGTCAATGTTCAACGGCATATGGGGCCCCCAGCCGCCGGGCCGACGGCCGTCGTTGTCGCTGGAGTTTGGCGGCCGTTTCTGAGTTACCACGCGCGGGCCGATGGCCGGCATCTAGGATTTTTGGGGCCCTTCATGCGGGCCGGCGGGGCGAGCTCGTAATGTCAGATGAAGAGCACTCGAACCGTCGAACGGTTGGGATGCCTGGCAGCGGTGAGAGGGTCAGGGACAGCATCTTCCTGAACCCGAGCATCTGAGGGGCCTCACGTGGGCCCACCTCAAAGACAAATGGGAGCCACTCGGGACAATCGATCCAGATGGAGAAGGTTAAGGAGATGCAGGAGACGATCGTCTTGGCGATCCTGCCGCAGGCGCTGCGCCCTCCTCGCGCGGGGAACAAGGCCGCGGGCGAAATCCACCGCCGAGGCAAAGGAACACATGAAGGTGAGGACCGTCGAACGTGGCGGCGAGACATCGCGTGTCCAGACGCGCGGCAGCAGCTGCGACCCACCCGGCAAGGCATCCACCGCGCGCCTCCGGGCGTGGGGGCGTACAAAGTGGGGGCTGGAGCAGAGCGCGTCACTGCGGGCGTTCCAGCAGAGTGGCCCTCTCATGATAAACAGATCTACCGAGAGAGATTGGCGCATGTCGCCCGACGCGCCCCCGTGGCAGCGGGCGGCGCCGCGGCCGACGAGGAACGCGCCGTCCGACAGAGATCGGACTGGTAGCACCGCCCCGAGACCAACGCCCGCGCCGCCCACGCCGATGGCGCTGGCGGACGAGGTGGCCGCGACAGAGTCTTCGCCACGGCGTCGCGACTACGGCCAGTAGCGGCAGGGCGACGCGGTGCCATCGCAGGCCCTTTGGCGCGCTGACACAGATGATCGCTAGACATTCTGGTCGCCCCCTTCGAGCTGGGCTGGTTAGCAGGCCCCCCGGGGCGACCGGGATTGCGGCGCCGGTCGCGATGACCGCTGCGGCGGCCGGTGATGGAAGAGCATTCGTTCAGGCGGCGGGCACGGGCGATGGGCTGAGACGGTGCCCTAGTCTGACCTGGCTGCCGCACGGCATGGATATAAGCCGCAGGCGCGCCGAGGCCGTCGACGGGCCGGCGGCCTCGTGAGTTGATGGCTGGGCGGCGCGCGCCTCTAATCTTATATTGGGGTTCGGCGCGTCGGGGGGCCTTCGACCTGTCCTGCGGAGCGGTGGCAGGAGCGCCCCCCTCCTCGCCGCCTCCGCCGTGGATGCTTTGCGGGGTCGGCGCGGCGCGGGGCCCGTAGTTTCTGCGGGGGGGGGGGGGGGGCTATCCAACGCTCTCGGGACTTGCAGAAGGCTGTCTGGCATGTCCCACTTATTTGGCTTGGGATGTTAGCCAATGCGCTGGCGCGTCCGCCTTGGCGCGACGATGTCGCGCTGGCTTGCCGCGGGGGGGGGGGGTCATTACTAGCGCTCCCCATCGCCGCTTTCTGCTGCCCTCCACTCTTTTCCTTTGCAGGGCGTTGGTGGGGTGCGGATCGGTCGGAGAGGCTATCTCCGCAGCTGCGCATCGTTACTCGAGCAAAAGCGCGCGCTGGCCAGCCGGGCGGGCTGGGCGCGTGCGCGGGCGCATGCACGCTACATCTTTGTTTAGAATCACTCCGCTTGAAGGGCCCACTCGCCCATGCGCCCGCCAGTTCGCAGTGGGGGGTCAACTGCTCGCGAGCGACAAGAAGAAGGTCAACTATCATAAGGATCTAGTCGTACTAATACACGTTTGCCTAACGCGGCGTAGGATCTTAACAAACATATCCCGGCAACGCAACCGAACAGCGATGTGTATAAGCATATCTGGAAGCATTCCCCTTAAGATTCAGGTGAGAACCCAATTGTCGAATTTTGCTGTTCTCGCAGTCGCAGTCGCATTCGCAACGACAGTCGCAGTGGCAACTGCCTTAGGACCCAATTGGATCCTAAGGATTCTTATGGATTCCTAAGGCTGGGAATCATTAGGAAACCTTCGGAATCCGTGGGGATCTTGATTCCTATGGATTCTTAGGGACCCCTACGGATTCCCAGGGAATCCCAAGGATTCCTCAGGGTTCCTGAGGATGCTTAACTATGCCTACAGATTCCTAAGGATGCCTACGGATTCCTAGGGATTCTTTTAAGGATTCCCACGTTCCTATGGATTCCTACGGATGCTTCGGCCTGCCTCAGTTTCAGCTTCAGCCTCAGCCTGCCTCGGCTTGCCTCAGCCTCAGCCTCAACCTGCCTCGGCCTCAGCCTCAGCCTGCCTCAGCCTCAGCCTCAGCCTGCCTCGGCCTCAGCCTACGTCAGCCTCAGCCTCAGCCTGCCTCAGCCTCAGCCTGCCTCAGCCTCAGCCTGCCTCAGCCTCAGCGTCAGCCTCAGCCTCAGCCTCAGCCTCAGCCTGGTTCGGCTTGCCTCAGCCTCAGCCTCAGTCTGCTTCGGCCTCAGCCTGCCTCGGCCCCAGCCTACATCAGCCTCAGCCTCCCCCCCCTTCCCCCCCCCCTTCAGCCTCACCTTGTCGCAGATTCGGCTTGCCTCGGCCTCATCCTCAGCCTCAGTCTCAGCCTCAGCCTGTCTCGGCCTGAGCCTGCCTCGGCCTCAGCTGCCGCCTGCCTCAGCCTCAGTCTGCCTCAGCCTCAGCCTCAGCCTGTCTCAGCCTCAGCCTGCCTCAGCATCAACCTCAGCCTCAGCCTCAGCCTGCCTCGGCTTGCCTCGGCCACAGCCTCAGCTTGCCTAGGCCCCAGCCTCAGCGTCAGCCTGCCTCAGCCTCAGCCCCAGCCTGGCTTAGCTTCAGCCTGCATCAGCCTTCTGCCTCAGTCTCAGCTTCAGCCTGCCTCAGCTTCAGCCTCAGCCTCAGCTTTCCTCGGCTTGCTTCAGCCTCAGCCTCAGCCTGCTTCGGCCTCAGCCTCGGCCTCAGCCTCAGCCTCTGCGTCATCCTCTCAGCCTCAGCCTGCATCAGCCTCAGCCTCAGCCTCAGCCTGCCGCAGCCTCAGCCTCAGCCTGCCTCAGCCTCAGCCTGCCTCAGCCTCAGCCTCAGCCTGCCTCGGCCTCAGCCTGCGTCAGCCTCAGCCTCAGCCTGCCTCGGCCTCAGCCTGCCTCAGCCTCAGCCTCAGCCTGCGTCGGCGTGCCTCAGCCTCAGCCTCAGCCCGCCTCGGCATCAGCCTGCCTCGGCCTCAGCCTGCCTCAGCTCGGGCATTCAAAATATGGCACAGGGTTTGTGTTCGGGGAACACGAAGATCACGAAGTGGCCCGCAGTTGGCCCCGGGCAATCAAAATATGGTACAAGAGTAGTGTTCCGGGAACACGAAGAACACGAAGTGGCCTACAGTTGGCTCCGGGCATTCAAAATGTGGCTTGGGAGTGGTGCTCCGGGAACACGAAGAACACGAAGTGGGCTACAGTTGGCTCTGGGCATTCAAAATGTGGCCTGGGAATGGTGTTCTGGGAACACGAAGAACACGAAGCGGCCTACAGTTGGCTCCGGGCATTCAAAATGTGGCCTGGGAAACGTGTTCTGGGAACGCGAAGAGAACGAAGTGGCTCACAGTTGGCTCCGGGCATTCAAAATGTGTCTGGAAATTGTGTTTTGGGAACACGAAGAGTAGGAATCCACAGGAACCTGTAGGAATCTATAGGAGTCCTGTGGAGTCCCGGGGTTCCCCGGCTTCTCCCGGCACCCGCCCAGACACCCCTGGGGAGTCAAGATGTTTTTTTTTTGAGCCCACTAGAAACCTATCAGTCTTCGCTGTCGGGTAAAAACATTTTGGAGAAAGGGGAGGCCGAACATGATGATGAACAAGATGACGTCACGACAATGTTGGCGACGAGGAGGGCAAGGAAAACGGCACGGGTTGGGAGAGCGGGGCGGGGTGGACCTCCCGCATGCTTGTGGAAGGGCGGGTTGCGGAGCTGCGTCGAGGGCCTCTACAGTGACCGCGTGCGCCCGGAGTTGCCCGAGGTGCAGCGTCGGCTCCGGGGGTGCGGTTGGAGTGCCCGCGAGGTCCCGAGGGGATGCGAAGACAGAGTGGCGGGGAGGAGTTTAGGAGGATGCCGAGGTTCGCCAGCGATTTTTCTCACCCACCCCCGATTCGTCGATGAAAGGTGAAGCCGTTCAGAAGAGGAGGGGAACCCTGGGCTTCACCCCAAAGGGGCTATTCGTACGCACCCGTATCGAGGATGGACGCCTCCCCATCGTATATCCCAGGGGTTGGGTCCCAAATTCCTGGCCAACTTTGAAAGCCTCCCAAGGCTGTGGGTGGGGGTCGACATATCCAAGGTTAGAGGACGAGGTGACCTCACCTCGCCGTGCGGCTGATTGGGGAACCAGTCCACAGTGCGCTGCGGTGTGCACGACAAATTTTCTGCCGGGGAGCGGGCGAACCTTCACAATTTTCCGAAGTGGTCAAGGACACAAGCCGCTTTGGGCCCGGGAGGATGCATGGGTTTCGTGCTTTTGCTTGCATCTAGATCGGGACATCTTCGCGCTGGGCGTTAATATCGGTATTCTTAGATTCCGGATCTCAATATACTTTAGCCGCCGTCCGACTTCATGAGTCGAGCGGTTTTCCTTCTCCCCTCCTCTTCAGGGCCTGGGCGGAAGCCCAATCTGTGTCCAAAGCCTTCCCGCTTCATGTTTCTACCCTCTTCTTCCTGACCGACGGGTATTCGTGGCCGAGGCTCGCCGTGGTGGCGTTCCGTATGGTAGCATGATGATCGTACTTGCTTTCTCTGGCCAGTGCGAGCGGTAGCCATGGCGACCCCAGCGCGGGCTTTCGAGGTTTAACGCCGCCAGTGGCCAGGAATCTGCCAATGTGGAGCAACTTGTCGATCGTTCAAGCAGGAAGGAATGAGGAGGAAAAAGAAGAGGAGGAGAAGGAGGAGGCGGAGGAGAATGAGGAGAATGAGGAGGAGGATGGGGAAAGTAGGAGGGGGAGGAGGTGAGGAGGTTAGGGGGTCCTTGACGGGGGACCCTGACGGGCCCGAGGCCTGGCAGGGACCCCCAGAGGCCGAAGCTAGCGAAGAAGCGCTCGTTGTGATCGTTCCACAGCGCGAGGAGGAGGAGACGGAGGAGGAGGAGGAGGATTTCCCGGATTCCCGCCATCACGTAGTGATGAAAGCATGCAAGCTCAGGTTTTGGGAAACAGGTCGCGAGAGACACGATCAAGGCACTCGCGCCTGGCCTTGGTAATCAAATGTGGGCGGCATGGATTTGCTTAACCCCTGAACTGGGTCTGTCCGAAATATCCGCAGCTGCCGCAACACCACAAACCGAGGTCTTTGTGAAATTGCATGGTGTGGGTGGGGTGCGTTCAACCTCCAGCCAAGTGTACATTCAGTCCAGGGGGAATTCGGGATAGCTTCCATTTGACGGGCAGCAGATGGAAGCACTCACTTTTTAACCATTCGGTCTCCTTAGACAAGATCGCAGAGTTACGGCACACGATACACGACCTGCCATTTCGGCCCAGGGTGTGGGCAGACGCGAAGCGTGCAACGGATTTGGCAGGAGGAGGAGGAGAGAGGTGAGGGCCAGGGGCTTTCAGGGTCTCCTCGCGCTCCTGGGCGGCACATATGACTGCAGAGCGACGCGAAGGAGCCTCCCCTCCTCCTGACCAGACGGGCTTTCCGCTCTACCTTGTAAATTCTGAAACGTTCTATTTCCGAAATCATAGCTCTGGTGGCGGCCTCACTTACGAGGACGTCAACACAAGCATTGCCTCTGATCAAACACGAAGGCCAGCCCTGAGCGACGACGTCGTTGCCCTCTCGGTGACACGGGATCTGGAGCACGGTGACTTGATGTTCAGGAGGCGACCGATCAGCAACCAAGCTACCTAAGGAACGCCAGACATTTGCTTGTGGCCCAGCTGGGGCAGCAAACGCCCTATCGTACCCCCTAGCAATTTCGGCACAATCGGTCACATAAACGAGCCACCATGCAGTGAAGCGGAGGACTTATTGCAAACCTTGCAGCTCACCCCTGGGCACCGTCTGAGAGGGGCCTGGGAGGGGCCCAAAAAGATGGGGCCCCTGAGCGCGCGGAGAGGTGGAGCGGAACGCGGCGACAGCCAGACCTACCCTCTTCAACCTCGTGTGGAGGGCACCGTTCCCCCCGAGGCATCTCCAGAGATGAAGATGGGGTCATTTGCTGACCCGTTCCCTGGACAACCTGGGCCTACAGTATCACCTATCAGCGAAGCACCGAGGAAAGTGCTCGAAGCAATGGGCGGCTCCACGGACGTCCAAGGGGCAGGGATGACCCCTCGCATCCAGAAGGCTGGGGACGTGTCCTGTTCGGCGGGAGCCTCGTGGACTAACTCGTCTGACATGGCGAAAGCTGGCGAATCACGATGTTTCAATGCATGCCCAACATCTGTGAGCTGGCGTGCCTACTCCATCCTGTCATCGAAGCTGAAGGTCATTACCTGCAAGCGTTGCCTCTGTGGCGATGGACACCATGAGTTATGATGGCTGCCGCCCGCGCCGAGCCTGCAGCAGAGACGACATGCACCGCCTGCAGTTCAAGAGGCCCGCATCGTCCTCGAGGCCCGCCCCACAACACTGCAAGGCCGCCTCCTTCCACAGCTGTGCATGGAGCGTGGTCTCGCACTCATCTGGCAACGGCTGCGCCTGGTCCAGGCCAGCGAACGACTCTTCGTGGAAATGCTACGTGTGAGTGTCGCTTGCCCCGTCGCTCGGCACCTGCCGTGCAGTGGCTGAGCTCGCTGTCCACCCCGCTTGCAACAGGCACAGTCTGCCCGGATTAGTGGGTCGACCCTGCCAGCTCAAGGGTACCCTTGTGTCCCGTGCCTCGCGGCACGTGCCTTTTTACACTCAGGAGGGAAAAAAACACACAGACACAACTAATCGTCGACCCCCAGGAACATATCGGAAAATATGGGAAGAGGGGGGAAGAGAGAAACCCAGAAAATATGGGAAAATATGGGGCATCTTTTCATTTGTGTGTATTTATTTGCGTGTCCTGGGGCCCCTTCATACACTCCTGTGGCGATGTGGCCCTCGGGAGGGTCTCGTGTGCTCTCGCGTGTCCCGCCCAAGCGAGCCCGACCGCAGAGGATCACCGAGGACCTGGGCCTCGCACGTGCCTGCTCCTCCGGGACTCCCCGGCAGGCTCTGGGCGGCAGGCGGCCGAGCGCGCGAGGATCGAGCTGCGGAGTGATGGATCTAGGGGAACAAAGAGTGACATAAACATAACAACTCGGAGGTCCGCGCGGATTTCTCGGATCTGCGCTGGGGCCCCCCCGCGGCGCCTCCGGCGCCGCCCCTGGCGCGCTCCGCGCGCAGGGAGGGGGGTCCGCTCCTTGACTAGGGGAACGAAAATTGACATGAACATAAAAACTCGGAGGTCCGCGCGGATTTCTCGGATCGGCGCTGGACCCCCCTCCCTGCGCGCGGAGCGCGCCAGGGGCGGCGCCGGAGGCGCCGCCGGGGGCCCCAGCGCAGATCCGAGAAATCCGCGCGGACCTCCGAGTTTTTATGTTATGTCACTTTTTGTTCCCCCAGGATCGCCAATCCAGGCTGCAAACCATTGATTCGGATGCAGCTCCTGGGAGGTCCAATTCTGATGTTGCCCCAGTCCGAAATCCGGCTTAATCCGGCTTGATCCCGCTGAATCCGGCTGAATCCCGTTTAATCCCGCTAAATCCGGCTTAGTCCCGCTTAATCCGAGGCCCACTCCGGCGTAACAGCTCCCAAATGGGGTTTCATCTTCTTTAACCTTTCCGACGAAAACCTCCCAGTAGTTGCCTCCTAACATTGATGAAGGCATAGGCGCGGCAAAGCTGCGCCAGCAGGCGGAGGGAGAGGAGTGCAGTGAGACAGTGAGACATCCCCCCCTCTTACTGGAGCCCGCTGCGGTTCCTGGGCGACGCCTGTGGGCCAACGTGACCGAACCGAAACATCCATGAATATGGTGCCCATCAGCTGCAGCGGCCTGTGGACCAGCATGTTGAATCTGCGCCGTGGCCTGCCAGCGTCTCGCCGCGCGGGCGAAGCGGCGCAAGCGAGCGTGCGATCGACTTGCCTTGGCCACTCGCTTCCTCGCGGCGTCCTTGGCCAGCTTGCGCCCGCTGCTGATGTCGACGTCGAGGTACGGCGCCTGCATCATTGCCTTCACCAGCACGCCCTTGGACTCTCGAGCGCTTCGGCCTCGGCGATATGCGCTGCACCACTGTCGTGCGCGTAAGTGGCCACGCTTTTCGTCGCGATGTTCAGCTTGAGCTTCTTGCGTTCGCGGACTGTGCTGATGGCTGCCATCGTCAAAGTGCTCCTCGCGTGCTGCCTCGATCCCACAACCCGCTCCGAGAGGTCGCCGACCCAGATCCGCTCCGACGTCGACGGGTGGGCGATCGAAAGCTTCTTGCACACGAACGCCGTGAGGCACGTGGCGAATCTCGTGCCGTTCCTAGACCCCTTGGTCACGGACTTGGAGGTCACTGTGCAGCATGGCTGGTGTTGACTTAGTTGCGGGGCATCGTTTCGCCGCCGACGATGTTGAATTGCTTGCTTGAGCAAGGTGTTGGCCCTAGCCCACCACGCAGCAACTCCGTCACGAAGTGGTTGCTCTCTGATGTGCACTGCTTGCTTCACTGTCAGCTCCCTCTTCCCTTGACCGAAGAGGTGGGGCCAAGCCGTGGTGCACCGATATTGCGGATTCGGCTATCCCGACCCAGCGAGAGGAGCAATTAATGGTTGGTAGTGCGTGCTGGCGGCCCGCCGCGAAAGCGAGCCAGTCTTGCGCGGGCCGCCAAACGTCGCGTAAAGAGTGCGAGTGCCAAGAAGCTTGAGCCGAGAGCGATGCCTACAAAGAGTGGGGAGCATCGAAGGAAGGAAGGGCGGCATCAGCAGAAGCAGTGGAGCAGGCGAGATGATCCTGATCCCTATCCGTGCTGGGGCCCGAGTCCCCTGGACGCTCGAATGTGCTGGACCTGCTGATCCCCCCACCCAACGCCAGCGGCGCCCCCTCTCGAAGTGGGCCTCGAATTACCTTCACACGAGACGCTAAGATTGTTGTTATCCGCAGTGGACTCGATGATGACCACGTGCGCTGGCCGGCTGAAGACATCCTCGAAACCCTCGAAGGCCCCCGGCTCAAAGTCTCCCCCGGAGGGGTCAGGGCCAACGCTGGGCCCCGCCCCAGGTCCTGAGGATCCAGGGGCGTCAGACCCTTGCTTGGCATCGCTCGGACGTGTGCATTTTTTCTTTCGGCGAGGACCATCGAGGAGCATCCTCGATCATTTGGCAAACAAAAAACACGCACGAAACCGACAAAAAGCACAGGGAATGGACGTCCAAGCGATGGCGAGCTTGGGAAACGAAAATCCCGGAGCCCCCAGACAGATCCCTGTCGAACACATCCGAGAAAAGTCTGTCAGCTTATGTGCGCAGAGCCCGCGCCCTGCTGGCCTCTGAGCCCTCGGTGCGGCTGGCCGATGGCCGAGGGGCCTGGGGCAAGCGAGGGGCCGTGAGGGGGGGGGCGAGAGAGAAGCTGTTCGCCCGCGCAGCGCAGCCTGAGCTCGAGGGCACAGTGAGGGCTCCAGGATGCGCTTGTTCTGTCTGACAAGCTGCAAATATATGGGAGACTGCTTTCGGACGCCATCAACAAATCGAGGTGTGAGATGCGTCCTGGCACCATTTTCACAAAGGCAGAACGACGAAACTGGTTGACGTCCTGATTGATATCCCCGAGGACGGTCCACGGGAGCTGGACTGATTGCCAAGAAGCGCCGAGGCTCGCACACCTCTGCGCGCTGGTTCCTGTCACGCCAAGCGATGGGTGCGCGTAACAAAATAATGACGAGAATCCTGTAGCCCTGCATGTGAACCACTGCGCGCAGAAATCCGTCGAAGGAGTTCAACCCGTCGGCACAGAACTTGGCGGCCGCATGTGACTTTCCGAAGAGCCTGTGAGCACTGCGATGGCGTGGCGTCGGGAGGACTTCCCCTCCTCCGCAGAGCCTCGGCGGCCCCCGCTGCCGTCGACCCCCTGCCCGTGCTCCGAGCTGCACTGCCCGGGCACCTCACCGCAGAGAGCGAGACTTCCTCACCCACTGCGCCCGCGAGAGGCATCCCGCGTGGGTCTCGACCATCCCCTACGATTATGTCGGGCGTGTCCCCCTACAGGGGGATTTTCGACGAAAAATAAAAAACAAACACCCGAAATAGTCGAAAAATAGTCGGGGGACAGTTTTGTGAGTATGTTTTGACCTGTTTGGGGTATTTTGTTTTTTTATGTTTCGTCGAAAATCCCCTCCTGTAGGGGGACAGGCCTGACATAACCCTACGAGGTCGCCCTGGTCCAAGAACTCCGCGCACCCGACGTGGCCCAACGTTGTGGTGCCCAAGCAGGTCACGCTGCTGCAGGGCATGGTGAGCACGTCCGAGTCCGCCGCGGTCTCGGCTGCACTCTCTGCTGCACGAGGCACGGCGCCTGCAGCAGCATCGCGAGCTCCTGCTGGCGCCATCGGCGAGCTACCTGCCGTGACCAAAAGGGTGCCGGGAGCGGGCAGTCATTGCCCCGCGGCGGCGCCGCCGACGCCCGCGGCAGAGGCTGCGTCGGCCCCCGTCGCCGCCGGCACCTGGGCGGCCGCCGCAGCGGCCTCGGCCGCGGCGCGCGCCGCCCTGATGCGCTCCATATCCACCTTCGCGGGCGATGTTTCTCCCCCAATCCCCGAGTTTCGCCCGAAAAGTTTCGCCGCTCAGAAAAATGGGAAAACCCTGGGATACACCCCAAGGGGGCCATTCGGACGCACCCCTACCGAGCATGGACACCCCCCCATCGTATATCCCAGGGTTGGGCCCCAAATTTCTGGTCCATTTGGAAACCCCACGAAGCCTGGGATAGGGGTCGACACATCCCCTGTTACACCTGGATGGCGGCCTCCGCAGGGTGCTTCGCTGCGGGCGGTGCCGACGGTGCGGCTGGGGCTGCAGGCGGAGCCGCCGCCTTCGTGCCGCCCCTGTCGGCGCGGTCCCCGGTCTTGCGCTCCTTGGCCATGCGCTCCTCGATGACCTCGTTGATTGAGCTCGCCGACCTTCTGCTTCCACTTCGCAATGTCGGCCGATTTGGCTGCCGAGTCGTTCTTGGTCGTCTTCCTATCGGCTTCGAGCTTGCGCAACACTTCCTGCTGACAGGTCGCACCCGAGCTCCTCCAAAGTCGCGAAAAACTCCGCCTCCGTAAGGTCGACGACCTCCGCCTGGGCCTGGCCGCCGCCGCCGCTGTCGCCCGTGCTGATGCCGAGCTCCCGCGCCAGTGCCTTGGCCGCCGCCGTCTTGCTGAGCTCCGCCGCCGCCAGGGTCGCAGCGTCTCCGCCTCCTTGGCGAGGGCGCGCTCCAGGTTGTCCCTGCGCCTCTCGACATGGCTCGCCGCCTGCTCGCAGCGGAGGGAGGCGTCCTTCCAGACGCCGCCTGCTCTCCTCGCCGCCTCGGCTGGCAGCGCAGCCGTGGTGGAGGAGGTCGGCTTATCCGTCTGCTCCAGCTGCTGCGCGTGTAGCCTCAAACTCTTCTTTGCCTCGGCGCCTGCCGCCAGCTTGGCGGCCTGCGCCAGCAAGCTCGAGACCGTGGGACGCGTCTGCACAGCACCCTCGAGAGCGGGTGGCGGCCGCTGGCTGTCCTGCTGGTCCCTTGGACTTCCGAGGCTTGCACAGTTGCACTGGGCTGCGGCACTTGCGGCAATTCATCTGTCATTTTGTATCAGCACGTCGTTATACTCGCAGGTGTTCCAACGTTTGCACGTTGACCACGCGCGCGACATGGTTGGGACGAGAACTTCTCTTCGCCAACGCGACTGATTATAGTGTGGGTTTCAGTGATAGGCCCGCTGCCCCCCAAACACCTCGCGGAAGTGAGAGGCCTTGGCTCGCTTGAGCCAAACTGGCTACGGAGGAGGAGGAGAAGGATGAGGAGGAGGAGGGAGGGAGAAGGAGGAGGATGAGGGAGGGATGAGGAGGAGGATGAGGAAGACGATAAAGAGAAGGAGGAGAAGGAGGAGAAGGAGGAGAAGGAGGAGAAGGAGGTGGATGAGGAGGAGGAAGAGGAGGAGGAGGAAGGTGGAGGAGGAGCAGGAGGAGGAGGACGAGTGGGAGGAGGAGGGAGGAGGAGGAGGAGGAGGGAGGAGGAGGAGGAGGAGGAGGAGGGAGAGGAGGAGGAGGGAGGAGGGAGAGGAGGAGAGGAGGAGGAGTGGGAGGAGGAAGAGGAGGAGGAGGAAGGAGGAGGAGGAGGTGGAGGAGGGAGAAGGAGGGGGAGAAGGAGGAGAAGAACGAGAAGGAAGAGGAGGAGGAGGAGAACAAGTGTAAACCCAAGGGTAATCAACGATGTTGGCATAAACCCTCCCTCCGAGTTTCCTCTTCTTAGGCCCCTGCAAGGGTTCAGTTCCTCTGAGGGATCTGCCCCGGTGGAAGACATCCGTTTGAAGATCCTGACGCATACCAAAATATGATTCTCGGGATTCCAATGCCACTGATCAACCTGTTTTTTGCGTCTTGACGATCCTGAATCGTACCAGAGCGCCATTCCTGTGACTTCAACACTGCGAATCAACGTAATTGCTGCACCCTCAGAATAATCTCTCCGAAACAGAATCTCTAGTACGTTGACCATGGGAACCCGTGAAACTCTTGCAAGTTTAAACAACGAGTGTGCGCGGCGCTAAGGCGGGAGCCACATTTTGAAACGGAACCGGCCTCAAATCGTGAAACGCTTGCAATTGATGTAATCGAACGTGCGCGGCGCTCATGAGGCGAGAGCGACATCGTGAAAACCACGCGCCCGAAATCCGTGGAACTCTTGCAACTTGTTAATACGAATGAGCGCGGCGCTAAAGCGAGAGTCACATTTTGAAACCACCCGCCCTCAATCCGCGAAGCTCTTGCTAGTGTTTACGACGAATGCGCGCGGCGCCAAAGCAACAACCACAATTTGAAAACCACCCGCCCTCAATCCGCGAAGTTCCTTGCAATCTGTTCAAGCGAATGTGCGCGGCGCTAAGGCGAGAGCAACATTTTGAAAAGGAGCCGCCTTCGATCCGTGAAGCACGTGCAACTTCTTCGAACGAATGCGCGCGGTGCCAAGGCGAGAGCAACATTTTGAAAAGGAGCCGCCCTCGATCCGTGAAGGTCGTGCACCTTCTTCGAACGAATGCGCGCGGTGCTAAGGCGAGAGCCACATTTTGAAAACGACCCGCCCTCAATCCGTTAAACACTTGCAAGTTCTTCCCAATCATCCTGTGGTGTTGCGTCCTCGCTATGAAGAGACAGCGCCCCGCGTTCTCACTCCTCTTCCCGCTACTCCTTCCTCCTCCCTCCCCTTCCTCCTCCGATTCCTGCCTTTGCCCTCCGAACCAGTCAACCATTTTGGCACACTCCTCACACGTTTCGTGGCCCCACATGGAGCCCGACCGAGGGCCCAAGCGTCAGCGTTCGTTTGCGCCCGTCGCACCCATTTTGGCACACCCCTCACACGTTTCGTTTCGTGGCCCCATTGGGAGCCCCACCGAAGACCCAACTGCCAACGTTCGCATGCGCCCACCGCACCCAATTTGGCACACTTCTCATACGTTCCTTGGCCCCATAACGAGCCCAACCGAAGGCCCAAGTGTCAGCGATCGCATGCGCCCACCGCACCCATTTTGGCACACCCCTCACACGTTTCGTTTCGTGGCCCCATTGGGAGCCCCACCGAAGGCCCAACTGCCAATGTTCGCATGCGCCCACCGCACCCATGTTCGCACACCAATCACACGGTTCGGGGCCCCACAGGGAGCTCCACCGGAGGCCGAAGTGCAAGCGTTCGCATGCACCCGCCGCACCCATATCGGTACACCCCTCACACGTTTCGTGGCTCCATAGGGAGCCCCACCGAATGCCCAAATGCCAGCATGTGCCCACCGCACCCATATTGGCACGCCCCTCGCACGCTTCGTGGCCCCACAGGGAACCCCACCGAAGGCTCAACTGCCAGTGTTCGCATGCGCCCACCGCACCGATTTTGGCACGCCCCTCACACGCTTCGTGGCCCCATAGGGAACCCTACAGAAGGCCCACATGCTAGCGTTCGCATGCGCCCGCCGCACCCATTTCGGCATACCCGTCACACGTTTCGGGGCCCCACAGGTAGCCCCACCGATTGCCCAAATGCCAGCATTCGCATGCGTCAACGACCGCGCCCATTTTGGCTCACCCATCACACGTTTCGTGGCCCCACAGGGGCCCCGACCGAAGGCCCACATGCCAGCGTTCGCATGCGCCCACCGCGCCCAGTTTGGCACACTTTTCCCACGCTTCGTGGCATCATAGGGAGCTCCACCGCAAGGCCCAAATGCCAGCGTTCGCATGCGCCCACCGCGCCCATTTTGGCACGCCCCTCGCACGCTTCGTGGCCCCACAGGGAGCCCGATCGAAAGCCGAAATGCCAGCGTTCGCATGCGCCCACCGCACCCAGTTTGGCACGCCCCTCACACGCTTCGTGGCCCCATAGGGAGCCAGCGTTCGCATGGACCCACCGCACCCTTTTTGGCACACCCCTGACACGCTTGGTAGCCCCATAAGCATGTTGATTGAGACGAAGGCCCTCACGATGACCTCGCCTGAAGGAAGCCCAAGCAAAGGGACTTGGGGCTGAACGGACAGGGGGCTAGAAGCCCCGTCGGCGCAAATACAGATGTGACGTGCACCGTTGTACCTCACACCCACAGTTGTGATCAACGGCAATCAACCACCAACAAAACCGTACCTGTAGCCAGAGGTTCCCGCCAGCACAACATGACATGTGAAGAGCACCAACGTACTTGTAAAAATACATGTGATGAGTACCACCGTACCTGTGCACCAACATACAAGTAGAAATAAGCCCGTGACGAGCACCGCCATACTTGTGACACAAAGTAGCGGTAAGAAGTCCTCGCCGGCAAAAACATACACGTGACGAGCACCACCGTACCCGTGAAACCTCAATAGCGGCTAGAGGTCCCCGTCGGCACAATATTATTTGTGACGAGCCCCACCGTATTTGTGATCCAATATTGTCGTCCTGACATCTGCCACCCATCACGGCAGACGCCGGTCCACCTCCTGCCGTCGTACTTCGCCCGTGGGCCAGCCCAGGCGTCTCTGGAGAGCGTCCTTGGGGCGAGCGCCAGGCCGGTCCCGGAACGCCGCTCCTTGACACTCCTCGGGAGCCTTGAGACGGGTTCAATGCAAACGAGGGTCAGCCAGAGCACCAGATCCTGCAGGATCTTGCGAAGACCCCCTCTGGCTGACCTGGGTTAGCGAGCCGCTCGTGGCCGCGAGGCGGCCGCGCATATAGGTTGACCCAGGTTTGCGAAGACCTGCGTTGCAGTTTTTTTTTCCTGCATTGCAGTTTTTGGTTTCCTGCTGACCTTGGTCTGGATGGACCCGGGTCAGAAGATCCCCGAACTCCCACACCACGTGGTCCGTCGTAGGCAGAGCGCCTGTACACCACGGGCATTCCCAGAGTCGTTGCCTTGGCCCCGCTCGAAGGCGGCAGGTGACACAAGGCCTCCCGTGAGCACCGCCAAAGTAGACGGATGTTCTTGCACGGTGGCGATGACGGCCTTGAAGCGCTTCGCGTCGTAGCAGGCAGTCTGGCACGCCTGCGCGTCGTTTCGTGTCGTGGCCAACCAGCTGTGGAACTTGTGATGCCGCCACGCTTCCCGTAGTACGTGGCCCAAGGCCTTGGGCGAGTGCCAGTGTTCATCCGTGCTATCCAGGAAGATCGTCTCGTTGATCCCGTGGTGGTACCATTTCCACCCCGTCCAACTGAGGTGCTGTCTGATAGTGCCTGCCATGGTCCGTCCGGCCCCCCAAGCGCCTGGCGTGTTGCCGTCGTTCGTTCCTCTGGCTGAAACCCGCGCTGCGGCGACAACCGTCTCCTGTTGAGCACGGAACCGCGCGTCGACTTTGTGGCCCACGACTAGGCACTTGAGGTGCGGCGACGACCGTCGTGGTACACCTGTGGCTCTGTGGACGGCCGCCTGGAGTTTGTCCACGGCCGCGCGCGGCGGCGCGGAGTTGAACCACCCGTACTGAGACCAAGAGAGTGGCCCTGCAGTTATCGCCTCCTGCCGCTGTCGGGGAGGGAGCGGCAGCAACCGCGCGCGTTCCACCTGTCGTTGTGCTCTGGACACGCGCTTCGCCTCCTTGGCGCTGGCGGCCCTGTGCTTTCCTCCCGTGAGTTTCATCCCCAAGATCGTCAAGCTTGGGAAGATGATGACCGCGTGGACACCCAGCGCCTGCAGCTGCCGCCGCTTCCGCGGGTTACGATGCGCCCACTGCTGTTTGCCGTTGTTCTCCACCATACCCAGGGCTTGTGACCAGTCTTCCCAGATGGCCGCGGCGCCAAGCTTACCGTCGAGAGTGCGAGACGTCCACGTACGGTCGTCGACGTACAGGGCCGTGCTGACCCCGGGCTCCCGCGCAGCAACCTCACAGAGCGGGCCCGCGATCACGGCTGTAATGGCCAAGGCGGACCAAGGATCCTCCTGCGGGAGGGAGGTGGTTTCGTTTTCTGGCTGCTTCACAGTGGCCCCATGTAGCTGTAACCACCGTCGTTTGCTGGTCCATTGCCTTCCCAACATTTTCGCGACGTGTTTGGGCATACCCATCTGCTCCATTGCTGTCGCTGCTGCCGTGGGATGCACCCGCTCAAGCGCCAAGCTGTAGTCCCAAGACGCACCGAACTCGCCCGCCTCCAGGGCAGCGATGACCCGCGCCGCCGCGCCGTGCACCGCAGCACCCTCCTTTGCCCCGTGGGCCTCTTGCGGCCGCCATTCTTTGCACCAGGCGGCGCAGGATAGAGAACGCGGGCGAGCTGTGGCCCGGACCCTGCACCACGAGCTGGAAACACCGTGATCGGTCGGAGCTGCGAGACCGCGGCGGCCCCGCCCCCCCGCCGGCGGGCTCTCCTTGGGGAGGTGGATCTGCCGCGCCTCCGGCCATGGACCCCCGGGAGGGCTTCTGCCATCTCTCAGGAGGGAAAGAAACACACAGACACTATCAATCGTCGTTTCCCCAGAAAATATGGGAAAATATGGGAAGTGGGGGGGAAGACAGAAACCCAGAAAATATGGGAAACTATGGGGATTTTTTTATTTGAGGGTATTTTTTTGTGTGTCCTGGGGCCCCCTCAATCTCAAGGGCGTCGAACACCACGGCGACGGCCGGGGCCACCAGGCCACCAAGGTCAGCCACCTCTGTCCCAGACCATCCGTCGGCACCTGCCGCTGAGCCCCGCGGTCGGTCCATTGCGCCACGCACATCGAATGCGTCGTTGATGTTCCAATCCCGTTGCGGGAGCCGTTTGGTCCACAACCGCAGTTTGTCTCTCCACCTGTCTGGGACATCCCCGAGGCTTTGCCTCCTCCTGGCCTTGCTGTGAGGCCGCTCTCCTTCTGTCCCCCCTCTTTGTTAATTCAAGCTTCGCGCGGCCCGCTTAGCTTCGACCGGAAGAGGTGCGCTCTCGACCCGCGAATCAAAAAACCTGTCTGGGACATCCTGGTCCCAGATTTCGCGCCACCGTTCCGACGGCAGTTGCAGCGCTCCCTCTGTGCACGTGGTAGTGGTGGTCGCAGCAGGGGCGGCGCTACAGTCGTCGTACAGTGGCACGCCCCGCACGGGCGTCTCTCGGCGCAGCCAACTGTGTACCCTTCGGCGGCTGTTCCAAAGCCCAGTCTCCCAACGTCGTAAACGTGCTGCCCGTGCCTGGTCCCGCTCCAGCCGTAGTCGGTTTTCCGCGTCCCGTCGTAGCTCCTGCCATCGTTCCACCCCGTCGCCCACTTGGTAGTCGTAGGCGAACTCTCGCCGCACGCAGGCGTTGTTATAGGACACAGGACTCCTGCTCCCCCCCCCGGCCGCGGCGCACCAAGTACAGCAGCCTGTTGCACCTCGCGATGAGATTTGTGAGTTGTCGCTCCTGAGATGGCGGATGTGGAACCACGCAGTTGGTCCGCATCTGCTTGCGCTTGAGCTTGACCTCACCCTTGTGACACCAAATTGGAGTATGCCGCGACATGCGCACGTTGCTGTTGTGGTGCCTGCTGCCGTCGTCGCTTTCCCCCTATCCTTGCTCGCCCGCCTCTGCCTCCAGGGCCTCCTGCAGCATGAGCCGGGCCCGCTCCCTGGTCGTCTCCAGAGCAACAGAAAACTTGGCGCCAAAGGTCGTCCACCCAATACTGCGCGTCCGTCGACGCCGTCGGGTTTGCCCACGCACCGGTGCCTGCCCAACTCCCACTCGACACACAAGGGCCGTCGTCATAGGTCAGCCCCGAATACCACGACCCTGTGGTCCGCCACCGCCCTCCCGTCAAAGCCTCGAGCACGTACGTCGCAGTTGTACACCACAGCGTAGTCGATGCACCGAGAGGTGTCCCATCTCGTAGGTAGGGGGATGCCCTGCCCATCGCGTACAATCACGCGCTGGCAGTGTTCCCTCGATACAGGTACTTCCGCCGGTACCGTGTTCCAATCTCCAAAAGCCACCCAGAAACCGCGCCGTCTGCATTTGTGCAGTCACTGACAACACGCATCACACGGTCCACCTTTGCCACAGGTGCCTTCCATATATTGAACACAACCACGCCCTCCACCAGCGTAGCCAGAACCTGACCATGAGCCCCAGCTTCCTGCAAGTGGTGCCGCGACCGTAGAGTGTGCCTCTTCAGTGTGACCACACCGCCCCGCGACCCGCAAGGGCCAGAATTACCTGGCACATGGTATGCCCGGTAACCGTTGTTGTACGCCGTATTGCAAAACGACCGCACCGTAGAACCAGCAAGTCCCACCTCCTGCAGGCAAATGACGTCCACCCCGTCGTCGTACGCCATCCGCGCCGCCTGCCACGCGCCAGCCTCACTCCGAACACTGCAGGACCACATTGTGTAAGGTAGTGGCCGCTGGGCATTCGGGGCCGGGGCCGTGTCCTCCCAGCTTTCCGTGTCCGCGTCGCTCTCCGCGCCCCCTCGGAGACAGTGCAAATGGGGCGGGCGCGCTCCAGGAGCGCCCCGCGCGCCCCGTCAGCGTGCCCGGGCGTCGGGATGCCCTTCGGCTCGGAGACGTTTCTGTTTCGCCTCCCATTTGTGGTACGCCGCCGTCTGGTCCTGCTTAGCGTAGGCCCGACCGTGCATCTCCTCCATGTGTCGTTTCCTGTTCGTCTGCCACTCCACCTCTGTAGTCCGTGGGAGCCACTTGCCGCACTCCGGGCACTTCTTCTCCACGAGGTGCGCTGGGATCGGCACTTCCAGGTCACTCTGGCCCCAGGGAGGCTCGGATCTCATCTTCCGACCGTGGTACATACAAAGCGGTCCGACGGCAATGGAATTGTGCTGCTGGCACTCCTGGGTGTGCTCGCGCAAGGTGTTTGCGCCGTTTCTTGATCACCACTTGTTGGCTATTGGTCTTCGAATCCGCCACGTAGCCGCACTGCACAGGCGCCGGGCCAACGTTCGGGTCAGGAACAAGAACTGGGCACACCCACCGTCATTGCTTTCCCCTGGCGTGGTACTCGGCCGCCGTGGGGTTCGTGATCGCCGGCGCCGGCTCCGACGGCCCTGGGCCCAGTGAGTCTTGCGCCATGTCTGCAGCGACGCTGGCGCATACAACGACGGTGCCCACAACTGTAGATGGTTGGGTGTTCCGCCAGGCTAATTAAAAGCGCATGCGTGCGGCGCTCAGGCGAGAACCACATTCTGAAAACGACACGCCCTCCATCTGCGAAGCAGTTCTCGACTTTTGAGTTGCAGGGTCATAAATGGTGAGGAGCTCTCAGGCGAAACGTTCGGCCCGCCCCCCCCCAAAAAAAAGTGGCCTCGGGGTGCGACAAGGAGTTGCTTACAAGGATCGGGACGGACGAAAGGGGGGGATTGGAAAAGGGGAGGGTATGAAATTTGCTGCATGCAGCTGGTTTCGGCCCCACCGAGGGGCCCATTCCTCGATACATAGCCGCCTCCGGCGCCGGGAGGCGCCGGGAAAATCAGCCACGTGAGCTGATTCTCAAACCCCCCCTTTGCTATCCCTCCCTTTCGCCCGACCCGAAAGGAGGAGGAACATGGATGAGGAGTGGCAGGAGGAGGCCTCGGAGGCCTCGGACGCGAGGGGGATCTCGGGCGCCCCCCCAATTCGGGAGGTCGGTGCCGCGCTGGCGCTGGCTGCCCGCGACCCGGGCCTCTACCGCGTCGAGCCCCCGAGCGGCGGCGGGCCCCCGCAGGTCCTGCTGCGCGCCCCGCCCGCGTGGTTCGCGGGCTGGGTGGACCCCGACGCCCGCGGGGAGCTGCCCCCCGGCGTGGCCCAGGCGCGGCGGGGAGGGGCGAGAGAGATGGCGAGCCAACAACACACACACCCATACCCATGGGGGGGTCGGAGAGGGCCATGGGTGCGTGTTGTCGGATGGGGGTCCCCGCTCGAACGGGAGCGTTCCCCGGGGTCCGACAGCCCGCACCCATGCCCATAGCCAGTCCTCCTCTCAACGAAGCCCCCTATGGGTATGGGTGTGTGTGTGTGTGTTGCTCGCCCGTCAGGATCGAGGGGGGCTTCTGCGGCGTCTTCGGGGGGCCTCGCCTGCCCCCAAGAGACTGGCGTCCTCTCGCGGGCCGGGCGAAAGGGCGGGGGGTGGGAAAGAGGGGTTACGAAGTTTGCTGCGTGCAGCTGGTTTCGGCCTCGCCGAGGAGCCCACTCGTCGATACACAAGCCGCCTCCGGCGCGGGGAAAATCAGCCACGTGAGCTGATTCTCAACCCCCCCCCTTTGCTATCCCCCCCTTTCGCCCGACCCGATTCTCTTGTGCCCGACGCGGGCTCGATGCGGAATCGACGCGGATAGTGCCGCGACGGGGCAGACAAGGTCTCTCGAAGATGTAACGTGAAGGGGGGGGGCAGACCCTCTTGTGTCGGTCAAGATCAAGGGGGTATTTTTTTCGTTGTGTTCGGCCTTCCGGGGCCCTTGCCGGGCCTCGGGACCGTCAAAACGGACTGGGTGAAGAACCGGTTCAGGGGAAGGGGTCAGACCTCTGGGGGTCGACGTTGTGGAAATCACGACGTCGGGGGTATGAGGGGGGAGCAGAGAGAGAGAGAGAGAGGAACAAAAAAGAAAACACAAACAAGTTACATGTGTTGTTTCTACGTTGACGGGGGGCAGCGGCGGTGGGCATGGCGAGGACGGCGCGGATGAGGAAATTGGCGCTGCAGATGCCGGTACTAACCGGACGCTGCCCGAATCTGAGCACGGCATGTCGCGACCCGAGGTAGGGAAGAGGGAGCAGGGGCATCGAGGGTGATAGTGATGAGTAGGAGGATCAGGATGTCTAGGAGAGGCAAAGGCGCATAATTGAGGAGGAGAATGAGGAATATGAGGAAGATGACGAGGAGGAGGATGAGGAGGGGATAGTGAAGGTGTGGGAGGGAGGAGGAGGGAGGATGATGGAGAAGGGGTGGGGGGGGAGAGTTGGAGGAGGGGAGGGGGCAGGGGGGTGGGGAGGGAGCGAGGCCGTGAGGCTGGTAGATGACGAGAGCACTGCAGGGGGGAGGTACAGTCGAGCTTGATTGGTAGGCCGACCCTGTTAAATCAAGGGTGCCCATGTGTCCTGTGCTTCGAGACCCACGCCTTCCGCACTCCTATGGTCACGTGGCCTTCGGAGGGGTCTTGTGTCCTCTCGCGTGTCCTCTCCAATCAAGCCCAACAGTACGGGGGATGGGGCAAGGGGGGGGGGCGTGCCTGTTGGATCCCGAGGCGCTGTGCGACCTGGCCGCGCTCTCTGAGGGCTTCTTCAAGGGGGGCAGGCGCGAGCTGGCGTCGGCGATGCAGAGGCGGGAGGAACCGTTGCAAGCTTCCCACCCTCGTTCCTTCCCCCTCGTCCCGCCCCCCTTGCCGCTGCTCCTCCGCGCGGGGAGCCTTGAGCCAGCATGGCTGAGGAAGGAGGGCGGAGGAGGAGGAGGAGGAGGAGGAAAAGAGGGAGGAGTATGAGGAGGGGGAGGAGGAGGACCAGTTTAACGTCAAACGCACCAGCGATACTGCACGCCACCCTTCCCCCAAGCTCTATCTCCATATATCCCTATGAGACTTTGTCTCCACTGCGGGAGGTACCACATTGAGAGAGAGCAGTCTGAGAACCTACAATCGTACCAAAACAGTATTCCTGGGACTTCAACGCAGCGAATCAAAGTAACTCCCGCGACCTGGCAGCCCTAGATCGCGCAAGAACACAACACATCGAATAATCTGATTGCGTTCGGACAACCCTGCATCGTGCCAAACACCCCACTGCTGGGACTCCAACCCTACGAACCCCTGAATCTGCTGCAAAGTTGTAAGACGAACGTTCGGGGCGCTGAGGCAAGAGCCACATTTTGACAACCAGCGGCCCTCCATCCTCGAAACGGCTGCAAACTTTTCGTAGGTTTGAGCAAAACCGTGGGTGTACATCCCGCGAGGCACGTCTGGAGAGAGAGCTCCCCTCCCGTTCCCTGTCCTCTCTCCCCCTCTCTCTCGGTGCCCGTCGTCTCTCCCCTTTTCTCTGCAGCTCTTTTGGGTCGAGGCGGACCGTCCTGGCCGCACAGCGGGGCCCAGGCTCGCGCGGGGGCGCGGGCGCGGGCCGCGTTGGAGGCCGCAGTCGCAGGGCCCAGCGGCCCTGGCCCTGGCTGCAGCGGGCGCGGGCGAGGGGCGCCCCGACGGCTTGCAGAGGCACGGGCCCGCCGCGGCACGCAGCGGGGCGCAGAGGAGACAGGCGCGAGGGTCCCCACACCCGCTGCGGCGGGACGGGGGTGCGCGCTGGAAGAGCGAATGCCGCCAGGGGGTCATGGCGTGGCTCCTCGTCAGCGCACCGCTGATGGCCGCCGCGGGCATCGGCTGGCGGGGCGGCGCCGGCATCGAGCCCTGCCGCCCCTCCCCGCGACCTGGAGCCGGTGGGCGGGCGGCGCTGGCGGCCAGGGCGGAGCGCCCGAGCTGCCGGGCCCCACGGCCGCCCCCCCCCATGCCGGCGCCGACCCCCGAGCCCGAGCCCGCCGAGCCCGAGAGCTGGGCGCGCCCGCCCAGGAGAGTCCCCCCAGCGACCCAGCGCAGGAGGAGAGCACTACAGCGAGGATCGGGAGAGGACCAAACTGGAGTTCCTGATGGCGAAGCTGTCGACCGGCACGAGGGTGGGCTACGAGAGTGCCTGGAGGCAGTGGGCGCTGTTCTGCAGGCGCGCGGGCGGGACCCCTACTTGCTGGGCGGCGACGCCCGGGCCCGACGTCAGGACGAAAAGCTGATTCTAGGTTTCGTCGTCCGCGCGGCGCAGTACTTTCACCACGCAGAGGGGACCGTGAAAGCCAAGCTTCTCGGCGTGCGCTTCCACCACTTGGCAGCCGGCCTGGAGGGCCCGCTGGTACACAAGGCAAGGATCTGGCTGGCGCTGGCGGGGGTCAAGCGCCTCCAGGGCGGAACGGCTCGCAAGTTACCGGTGACCCTGGACATGCTCCGATGGCTCTGCAGTCGCCGGCAGGAGGACGTGGGCGACGACGCCGCGAAGTGGGCCGCGCTCACGGTGGCGTTTTTCTTCCCCTTGACGGCCGGGGAGTACGTGGCGGTGGGCGGGGCCCCCTGGCATGTGGGCCGAGCGTTGCGCGAGGCAGACGTCCAGGCCAGGAGGAACGGCGTAGCCCAGGACCGGTTCGAGGGGGCCGACGAGGTGATCGCCCATGTACGAGGCTCGAAGACAGACCAATACAACCAGGGCGGGCTGCGCAACATGTACTCCACCAACCTGCCGATCGACTGCGCGGCGGCGCTGGCCCGGCTGCAGCGCGTGCACCCCGAGCGCTGGCAGCAGGAGAAGGAGCAGCCACTTTTCCGTCTGGCCATGGGCCGCATGCTGAGGAGGTCTAGGATCCAGGAGCTTCTCTCGCTCGCGGCGAGCGCAGTTGGGATCGACCCGACGAAGATGGGCAGCCGCAGCCTCCGCATAGAAGGTGCCACAGAGGCGGGGGTGGACATCGAGACCATCAAGAGGATTGGTCGCTGGTCCAGCAGTGCGGTGCATGCCTGCCTGTGGGACACGCACGAGAGGCAGAACGGCATGGCCGCCAAGATGCTGCAGCCCGACGGGATGCTGGTCGGCGCGGGCACGGCGCCAGAGGGTTACCACGAGGACCCCAAGGGAGCCCGCGCCAACATTGCGCGGAGGAGGCTGGACCAGCGTGAGGCGGATGTCAGAGCGAGAGCGGGCCGTGAGGTTGAGGAAGTAGAGGTCCCCGAGGGTGGGCTGCGCCCCCCACCCTCGGAAGACCCAGGGAATTCCGCCAGTGCGGAGCCCGTTGCAGCACGGGGCACAGCGGCCCAGAGGAAAGAGAGGGAGTCCAGTGCCAGAGCATTGGCCAGAGTCGTGAGCGGAGGTGTTGCCGCGCCCGTCGGGCTGCGCAGGGATCGTGAAAATGTAGTTTTGCGTGGCGGAGGGTCAGGCCTAACAAAGCGTTGGAGCCCGCACCAGTGCCAGAAGAAGAAGAAACATTCCCGTCAGATATTGTTCAGTGTGATTATTCTAATACCTATGTAGGAGCGCTTCGCGCATCAGAGGCGCTTCGCGCCAGCCGTGCACACCCCAGTCGTGCGCGTAGTGTTTCTCGTGGCTGTGTCCACTTAGCCGGCTGGAAATTCAACTCGTAGGTTTGAGCAAAACCGTGGGTTTTAATACCGAACAGCACGTTTGGAAAGATCTCCCATTCCATTCCCTTCCTCGGTGCCCGTTTTCTCTCCCCTCTTCTCTGCAGCTCCTTTGGGTCGAGGCGCATTCCCGCCCTCCACGCCCACGCCTCGTTCGAGCTTTGCCTGACCCCCCCGACGGCAGAGGGCCGCAGAGGGTCTGGCATGACAAAGTGTCGGAGCGGGCACCAGTGCCAGAAGAAGAAACAGTCGGGTCTGATATTGTTCAGTGTGAGTATAGTTATAGTTATAGTTATAGCTATAGCTATAGCTATAGCTATATTTATATATAGTAACGCCTCGCGCATCAGAGGCGCTTCGCGCCAGCCGTGCACGTCCCAGTCTTGCGTTTAGTGCTCCTCGTGGATGTGTCCAGTTAAGTTCGCCGACCGGGAATTCAACTAATCATTATGTGTGCGGCGTTAATGAGAGAGCTACATGTTGAGCGCCACTGCTTCTCCGTCCGTGAGACGGTTGCAAATGTATAGGGCGAGTGTGCGTGACGTTCAGGCGAGAGCCACATGTTGCAGAAGAGCCGCCCTCCGCTGCATCAAGCAAATGTTTGAGACGACTGCGCGTGACGCTAAGGCGCGAGCCACAAGTTTCAAATGCGCCGCCCCCCAATCCTTCACACGGTTAACAACATGTTTAGATATATGGCTAATGTGCGCGGCGATAAGGCGAGAGCCACATGTTGAGAACCACCACATATTCGTGACTTTGCTTCAAACGTATATATGCGCGCCGCCGCTACAGCGAGGGCCACAGTTTCACAACGACCTGTCCTCCATCCGTGAAGTTGCAGCAGTTCTCAAGTTTCAGGGTCTCAGATGGTGAGGAGATGTCAGGCGAAACGCCCGATCCGACCTACGGACAGGTCTGAGGGTGCGACGGGGAGAAGGGGTGGAGGGGAAGGAGGAAGCGGATGATGAGGATGAGTCGGCGTTGGAGGAGGAGGCGGACGTGGGCCGGGCTTTCGAGCGCCATGCGACCCTTGCAAGAGGCGCGGGTCCGAGTGTCTGCAGAGCCGGAGCCTGGGGGAGCTGACGCACCTGGCCGCGCTCGCCCTGGGGTCCACAGGCCAGCGAGTGTGCCCGGGAGCTCGACTCCTGTGCCCCCCTCCCTCCCTCCGCGCCCGCCCCCCCCTCCCCCCTCGTCCTCCTGGGCCCCGCCCTCTCGTCCCCCTCCCCTCACGCCTCTCTCCCCTCTCCTTTTCTTAGCCGAGCTCCTAGGCGGTCCTCCGCCTGTAGCGTCAACTCTCCCCTCTCCCGCCCGTCCCCCCTCCCTCTCTCTCCAGTCCGTGCCCTGGACATGGTCCCTCTCGCAGGCTCCGGGCCTGAGGGGAGGAGGGGGTCCCTGGGAGAAACACGGGTCCTGGGCCCCGGGACTTTCACTTGGGGACCAGCTTCCCGCCCGGGCTTAGGCTTCGCCGACCCCAGCGACCTGGAGGGCCCCCCCCCCCCCCCGAGAGAGGCCAAGATCGGCGGGAAAGACCTCTGCGGCCACTCTCCATCGGGACATCTTTTCATTGGTTATCCTCTTCCTTCTTCGCCCACTTATCATTATGCTTACTCTTCTTTGTTGCCCTTCTTACGGATTTGTATTTTAGTCTTATTATCATTATCATTCGTCTGCTCCTTGTTCCCTCACATCCGCCGATCTGTTTTTTTTCAACCCGTGGCCCCAAACCTCTCGACCCGTTCCCAAAGGGTTATCTTCTTTGCCCGGATCAATGTTGGAGAGCTCAGGTGCCCGATAACGGACCCCAAAGGCCGAAATCGAGGAAACACGCCAAGACGCGTGAACAACAGATCGCCGGAGTTCTGGGTACTATCTGCGTTGTCTTCTTCATGGAATTATCATTATTGTGTTTCGTTTGTATCCTTGGGATCCGACGTACAGATCCCGTCAGTCAGCGGAATTTCCCAAGCCGGATTGATCCGAGAGAGTTCTAGTGCCCGAAACAGGGCGAACTCGGTTGGTGTGAACAGAATGCGACGCCTGGATTTCAGGCTTCTCCCTCTTCTGTCTATCATCCGTATCATTCCTCCTCCTCGTAGCGATCCGTCTTTGGCTGCTCCGAGCCCCGATAACGGGCCCCGGGGGGCCTGACTCGAGGTAGAGCGCCAGAATTGTTTTTTTGTTTACAAAAGTCGGAGGTGGACAGACCTCCTACCCTGACACGTCGATTAAGGAATTGGCCGTTTTCGGTTCGCGAGAGGGCGTCGCGGCCGTCACTTTTGCGGGTCCAGGTCCGTCGGTTTCGGTCCCAGGCCGTTTTTTCTTTGAAGGGAGGTTTACTAAAGGGAGGTTTGTCCACCGCCGAAAATTATATATATATATATATATTCACATATATATGTATATATATATATATGTATATATACACAGATATACATATACACATATGTTTATATATATAATCGTCGGAGATCAGGGAAACGGACCGCTGCCGCCGCTCCCCCAGACCCGCTCTCTGGCCAGAGCCTCGAGGAGCGGCCTGCCGTGGCGGCGGGGACCCTCGAGGGACGAGCGAGCGGCGGGATCGGCACGCCTCCTCCCCCCCTCTGAGCTGAAGTCGGGCCTGTCCCTCTTCAGGAGGAAGATTCGAAAATAGTCAAACATAGTCCAGGGACGATTGTTTGACCATTTTTGACCATATGGGGGGTATTTCGGGAGTACTTGGTTTCTTTTTCGCCACGGGGGCCCTGCAGGACGAGCGAGCGGCGTCTTTCCACGCCTCGGGCCGAGCGGACAGAGTACCGACGCTGCAGACGCTTTGTTTCATTTCAACTTGGCCCCTCTCAGCACTCGTCGTGACATCCGCATCTTGGGGCGCCTCCCTCCCCGACCCCCCCCCCCCCAGGTGCCTCCGCTCAGACCAGAGTGTTGAGGCGAAGCCAGCGGTGGCGACGAGGGCCCCCCAGGGAGGCCCGAGGAGGAGGGGAGCGCGCGAGGGACAAAAGGTGCAGGCGGCACGGGCGCCTCGGACTCTCCTCCGCGGGGGTCGTCTCCCCATCCGTGGTGCTCTCGCCTCTGCCCCCCTGCCGCGCCCGCGGCAGGCCCGCTGCGCTACGCCCCGCAGCACGGCGGGCGCATCCAGCGGCGGCCCGGCGGCGCCCCGCGCGGGCGCGGCGCCGCCCTGGAGCCCCGCGTGCCCGCGGCGGCCCCGCTCCGCGCCGCTGCCGGGGCCGGCGCGGCGCCGGCGCCCGGGGGCGGCGGTGCACGGGTCGGCAGGAAGGGAATGGCTACGGGAAGAATTGGTACAATTTAGATCAGGAGGGAAAGAAACGCACAGACACAATCCATCCTCGATTTCCAAGAAGATATAGGAAAATATGGGAAGTGGGAGGGAAGACAAAAACCCAGAAAATATGATGGGAAAATATGGGGAATGATTCTATTTGTGTGCATTTATTTGTGTGTCCTTGGGCCCCTTCATTAGAGGTCGCTTGGGGGGCAGCGTTGTTTCCAGGGACAGATCCCAATACGCTCAGCCAGCGCGCTTGATCCGTCAACAAGAATCCTTACGACACCCATTCGCGACAAGTTCGGACCGTAGGTTTGCTCTTACCGACGATTGGGCTACTTAGGTTTGCTCTTACCCTACGAGCATTGCCTCCTCCACCGTCGCCCCAGAAACACAGATCGCGTTCGCTGCCCCTCAGCGAGCTGAAAGGTACAATGCCCAACGGCAGTTCCTGCTCATTTTGAACAGGACTCGCTGTCGGTGTCGCCGCGGCCTGTGTACATTTGAGACAGAGGGCCGCCTGCCCAACAGCGGCCGCTGTTGGTTTGGGGCACCACTGGTTCTTGGGCATGGTACCCATTTTTGTCCGTACCCATTTCGGGCGTCCAAAACCAGCTCTCCTTCGCCATCTGCCCTCGTCGTCGTCGTCCTGATTCGTGATGGCTGAAGAGATTCCTGATTCCTGATGGCCTCAGTTCTAGGCCTTCTAGATGGGGTCGGGGTAGATTGGGTCGGAGGATCGCGCCGCATCGCCGATGCATCGCCGATACGGCTCGACGTGGGGCCCGATATGCTTCGTTTCGAAGTCGCTGATGTATCGCCGACGTTGAAGATGCATCGCTGGTGCATCGCCGATGCATCGACGATGCATCGACGGTGCGGCGCGATCCTCCAACCACATCTACCCGGATCCCATCTCAGAGGCCTGCATTAGTTTCATCAATCTCCCCAGGGCCGGGCGGCCGTGGGGGTGTGGATCAAACGAAGGCCAGGCGACCCCTGGAGCACCGCTCCAAGGGCCACCGGCCCCAGCCCTCCCCAACCCTGGGGCGGGTCGGCCCAGGGGGGGGTGATCAAACTGAGGGCCAAGGGACCCCTGGAGCACCGCTGCAAGGGTCACCGGTGGGATTTGGTCGCCCTCCTTTGCCTCTCCCTCCCTCCTCCTCCTCCTCCTCCTCCTTTTCCTCCTCCTCCTCCTCCTCCTCCTCCTCCTCCTGCACCATGAGGCAGCCACGCAGAGAGGAGGGCGGGGGGGGAGGGCGGAAGGCTTCCTAGAAGCGCCCCTGCTGCTTAGAAGGCGCGGGCCTTGTCTGTAGGCGTAGGTTTGGCGCATTCTGAGAAGCTGCCGCCTTCTAAGAAGCCTTCACCCCTCCCCCCTGCCCCCCTGTGCGCGCCGCCAGATGAAGGAAACGGGTCCTGAGGGAAACGGATGCTCGGGTGAGCGGCGCAAAAGACGGGATCGTCTAAGTTGCTCGCGTAAGGTCGCGCGTAAGCGCCCTCGTCTCCAATGTAGTAGCATGCCGCGCTGGCGTCCCGCGTAAGCCGGTCGCTGCGACATCTCGCGAAAGATCCGTTGTTTTGGTTTCGTCTCGCAGGTGATTCGTGGTTTCGTTGGCTTCCTGGTGGGCCCTCAACGGGTCCCGGGACTGTCAGGAAACGGCTCAGGATAAGGTTTTTCGGGCGCGGAAAAGAGGGGGGTGATGACTAGGGGGTGGTGGATATCATGGCGTGGGCCATGATATTTCCCCAGATTTTATGGCGCCTTTTTATATCATTACGTCCCTGGCCCCCCCGCTGGGCCGCGCACATGCCGCCGGTCATGATTTGCACCCCCCCCCTCTTGGACACCCCCCTCTTGGCCTCTCCCGAGTTTTACCGGCGGCGAGCGAGGCGGGTAAGTGAGAAGGGGCGGGCCTTCTGAGAAGGCTTGGAAGCCCCTGGGCCTTTGAGAAGTTTGTTGTAAACCTCCCCCGAATGCAGGGAACACCTCTCTCGGAAGGCTAGAGGCCTACTGAGAAGCCCTGCCGCCTTCTGAGCAGGCCTTCTCCTTCTCCTTCTCAAAACATATATATATATATATATATATATATATATATATATATATCGGAGTGAGGAGGTGAGATCGAAGTGGAACGGAGAGCCCCCCTACCGGGAAATCGATTTCGGTTTGATGTTCGTGCGTGCCGTGCGTGCGGGCGAGGCGAAGCTGCGTGGGCGGGCGAGAAGAAAGTCTCCTGTGGCTGAGGCGCGGCCAGACCAAATGTCTCCCTTCCGGGCGGCCGGTGGCCCGCGGTGTCCCGCCGGTGTCCCGCTGGTGTCCCGTGTGGCTGAGGCGCGGCCGGACCAAATGTCTCCCTTCCAGGCGGCCGGTGGCCCGCGGTGTCCCGCCGGTGTCCCGCGGTGTCCCGCGGTGTCCCGCGGTGCCCCGCGGTGTCCCGCCGGTGTCCCGCGGTGTCCCGCGAGATGATGATGATGATGATGATGATGATGATGATGATGATGATGGGTGATGGTGATGGATGATGGTGATGATGATGATGATGATGATGATGATGATGATGATGATGATGATGATGATGATGATGATGATGATGATGATGATGATGATGATGATGATGATGATGCTGATGATGATGATGATGATGATGATGATGATGATGATGATGATGATGATGATGATGATGATGATGATGATGCTGATGATGTTGATGCTGATGATGATGATGATGATGATGATGATGATGATGATGATGATGATGATGATGATGATGATGATGATGATGATGATGATGATGATGATGATGATCGAGTGAGATCGAGTGAGATGAGTGAGTGAGATCGAGTGAGATCGATTGTGAGATCGATTGTGAGATCGATCGAGGGAGATCGATCGAGCGAGACCGATACTGAGATCGATAGTGAGATCGATAGTGAGACCGATCGAGTGAGACGTTGGTTCCTCCCCCCCCGAACCTCCTTATCACCCGAAGGGTGGTCGTATAGGTATAGATATCGTTTTTTTGTTTCTCTCTCTCTCTCTCTCTCTTTCTATATATATATATATACACATTAGCCTGACGGAAGGCCCAATCATCTGCAGCTGCGAGTACCGTATTGTGGGTACCGTTTTCGGTGGAGCTCCTTATGAGGCCACGAACCGTGTGAGGGGTGTGCCAGATTGAGCGCGGTGGTGTCAGGCGAACCCTCTCACTGGAGCTTTCGGTGGAGCTCCCCATGGGGCCACGAGCCGTGTGAGGGGTGTGCCGAATTGGGCGCGGTGGTGCCATGCGAACGCTCCCACTGGAAACTTCGGTGGAGCTCCCTATGAGGCCTCCAATCGTGTGAGGGGTGTGCCGAAATGGGCGGGGGGACGCATGCGGACGCGGCCTCTGGGGCCGGCGGTGGAGCTCCCTATGGGGCCACGAAGCGTGCGAGGGGTAGGCCGAAGTGGGCGGGGGGACGCATGCGGACGCAGCCACTGGGGCCTTCGGTGGAGCTCCTTATGGGGCCACGAAGCATGTGAGGGGTGTGCCGAAATGGGCGGGGGGACGCATGCGGACGCGGCCTCTGGGGCTTTCGGTGGAGCTCCCTATGGGGCCACGAAACGTGTGAGGGGTGTCCCGAAATGGGCGGGTGAAGCATGCGGACGCGGCCACTGGGGCCTTCGGTGGAGCTCCCTATGGGGCCACGAAGCGTGTGAGGGGTGTGCCGAAACGGGCGGGTGGACGCATGCGGACGCGGCCACTGGGCTTTCGGTGGAGCTCCTTATAGGGCCTCGAATCGTGTGAGGGTTGTGCCGAAATGGGCGGGGGGACGCATGCGGACGCGGCCACTGGGGCCTTCGGTGGAGCTCCCTAGGGGGCCACGAAGCGTGCGTGTGAGGGTTGTGCCGAAGTCGGCGGGGGGACGCATGCGGCCGCGGCCATTGGGGCCTTTGGTGGCGCTCCCTAGGGGGCCACGAAAAGTGTGAGGGGTGTGCCGAAATGGGCGGGGGGACGCAAACGGTGGGGCCTTCGGTGAAGCTCCCTATGAGGTTACGAAACGTTTGAGGGTTGTGCCGAAATGGACGGGGGGGGCGCATGCGGACGCTGCCACTGGGGCCTCCGGTGTAGCTTCCAATGAAGCCACGAAACGCGTGAGGGGTGTGCCGAAATGGGCGGGGGGGCGCATGCGGACGCGGCCATTGGGGCCTTCGGTGAAGCTCCCTATGGGGCCACGAAGCGTGTGAGGGGTGTGCCGAAACGGGCGGGAGGACGCATGCGGACGCGGCCACTGGGGCCTTCGGTGGAGTTCCCTGTGGGGCCACGGAACGAGTGAGGGTGTGCCGAAATGGGCGGGGGGACGTATGCGGACGCGGCCACTGGGGCCGTCGGTGGAGCTCCCTATGGGGCCACAAAACGTGTGAGGGCCGTGCCAAAATGGGCGGGGGGTCGGGGGGAAGCATGCGGACGAGGCCATTGGGGCCTTCGGTGGAGCTCCCTATGGGGCCACGAAACGTGTGAGGGGTGTGCCGAAATGGGCGGGGGGACGCATGCGGTGGGGCCTTCGGTGGAGCTCCCTATGGGGCCTCCAATCGTGTGAGGGGTGTGCCGAAATGGGCGGGGGGACGCATGCGGACGCGGCCATTGGAACCTTCGGTGGGGCTCCGTATGGGGCCACGAATCGTGTGAGAGGTGTGCTGAAATGGGCGGGGGGACGCATGCGGACGCGGCCACTGGGGCTTTCGGTGAAGCTCCCTACGGGGCCACGAAGCGTGTGAGGGGTGTGCCGAAATGGGCATGCGGTGGGCGTCGGGGGCGCATGCGGACGTGGCCATTGGGGCCTTCGATGGAGCTCCCTATGGGGTTACGAAGCGTGTGATGAGCGTGCCGAAATGGGTGTCGATGATGGTGGCAATAACGGCGATGCTAATGATGGTGATGATTAAAATAATCTGCCGACAATAATGGTGGCAATATGAATGGCGATGATGGTGGCGATGATGATGATGATGATGATGATGATGATGATGATGATGATGATGATGATGATGATGATGATGCTGATGCTGATGCTGATGCTGATGCTGATGCTGATGCTGATGCTGATGATGATGATGATGATGATGATGATGATGTGGATGATGATGTGGATGATGATGATAATGGTGATGATGATGATGATGATGCTGATGATGATGATGATGATGATGATGATGTTGATGTTGATGTTGATGATGATGATGATGGTGGTGATGATGGTGCTGATGCCGATCATGATGTTGATGATGATGCTGCTGCTGATGATAATGATGCCACCGCTGCTGACGATGATGATGCTGATGGTGATGGTGATGGCGATGGCGATGGCGATGGCGATGGCGATGGTGGTGATGATGAGGATGTTGATGTCGATGATGATGATGATGCTGATGATGATGATGCTGATGATGATGCTGATTGCGATGATGATGATGATGATGATGATGATGATGATGATGATGATGATGATGGTGATGCCGACGGTGGTGGTGGTGATGCTGATGCTGATGATGGTGCTGATGATGCTGATGCTGGTCATGCTGATAATGATGACACTGATAATGATGATGGTAATCATGATGATGGTGATTGCGATGGTGATGGCGATGGTGGTGATGATGATGATGATACGGACGATGAGTTCGACGACGATGATGATGATGGCTATGATGATGACGATGACGATGCTGATGATGATGATGTTGATGGTGATGGCGATGATGATGATGCTTATGATGATGATGGTGATGCTGATGATGATGCTGATGATGATGATGATGATGATGATGATGATGACGAGGATGATGTTGGTGGTGGTGGTGGTGATGATGATGATGATGCTGATGATGATGTTGATGATGATGACGATGATGCTGATGATGAGAGGAGTGAGGGGGCAGCAGGAGGAGCGAACGCGGGGACCGTCTCTTCAAAACGAGGACCCAATGCCCAACCCCACAGGATGGTTGGGCAACAGCTTACGTCACCGCCCCTCGCTCGCCGCCGGTTGTGTGGTCTTGTGGGAAGGCCCCTGAGGGTCCAGGACCCGTGGCCCCCGGGGGTCCCGTCTCCTTCCGTGCCCATCCCTTGTTCCTGTTCCTCGTTTCGGTCGGGGGCGGCCAAGGAAAGGGAGCCTTCCTCCTCCTCCTCCTCCTCCTCCTCCTCCTCCTCCTCCTCCTAATCGTCGACCTCCACCTCCCTTCCTCCTCCTCCTCCTCATTCTCATCCTCCTCCTCCTCATCCTCATGCTCTCCCTCCTCCTCATGGGAGCCCTGGTCGGCGGCGCGCAGAGGGGGGCAAGGGTTGGGCGCAATGCTTCCTAGAAGCGCCCCTGCTGCTTATAAGGCGCGGGTCGTGTCTGTAGACGTGAGGCTTGGCGCCTTCTAAGAGGCAGCCGCCTTCTAAGAAGCCTTCACCCCTCCCCCTACCCCCCCTGTTCGCGCCGCCAAATTGTATGTCCTCGTAAGTATAGGCGCCTCGCGTAACCCCGCCAGCCAATCCAGAGACGATGCCCAGAGGAGTTGCCTCGATCAGGGAAGTGGCCAGCACACAGAGGAAGGGTCCCGCTTGGATTGCTCTTGGGACAATTTTGGGCGCTCTTGGGGCCGTAGTTGGACTCTCGTGGGTCGTTCTTGCGTCTTGGAGGCTTCGTGGCGGTTCCAGGAGCCTCTCGGAGCTTCGGGGAGCTTGTTGTGCCTCTTTGGGGTCTCTTGGGAGTCTCTTGGAGGCCTCTTGGGCGCCTCTTGGACCCCTCTGGTGGAGGACATCGACCAAGCAAGAGGAGAGCTTTACTTAGCGCTGCCCCTCGGGAGCCTCAAACGTCGCCTCTTGTGGCGCTATTGGGGCGCACTTGGAGCGCTCTTGGGCGCTATTGGGGCCGTCTTGGGGCCTCGCTTGTAGCCCTCTCGGGCCATCTTGAGGCCTCGCATGTCCATCGGAAGCGAAACGGCGAGAAAACACATCACCTTGTGTTTCCTTGGGGAGCTTTTTGGCCGCTTGGAGCCGTCTTGAAGCAGTCTTGGGGCCTCTTGGAACATAGTGGGAGCCGTCTTGAGGCATGTTGGGATATCTTGAGCCATCTCGGAGCTCATCTTGGGCTCTCCGAGGCGTTCTTGAAGCCACCTTGAGCTATCTTGGACGTTCCAACCCCTCGCGGAACCCCCCGTCCATGTCCAGGGGAGGGGTTGGGGGGAGGGTCAAGCTACCGACCCGCACGCAAGCCGTCTAGCTCATTCCCACCCGCCCTTCCAACACATAAGTAACACCCGAGCCATCTTGGACGTTCCAACCCCTCGCGGAACCCCCCGTCCATGTCCAGGGGAGGGGTTAGGGGGAGGGGTCAAGCTACCGACCCGCACGCAAGCCGTCTAGGTCATTCCCACCCGCCCTTCCAACACATAAGTAACACCCGAGCCTGAGCATGTTCAGCGGTCGTCTTCGGATGGGCAACTATTGGGAATCAAAGCCGACCCCGGGTGCGCGACGCTTGGGCGAGGTGCGCCACGCGTGCCAGGAGCGCCACGCGCGCCAGGCACCCTTGGGGCCCCAGCGTGCCAGGCACGCCTGGTGCCAGATGGGCCACGTGCTCTGAGTGTGCCAGGTGTGCCGCACACTCCAGCCGCGCCAGGTGCGCCACGTTAGGGGCAAGCGCAGAGTGCGTTAGGTGCGCCTGCGCACGTGACAGCGCGCATCGGGAGACCTGCCGCCCCCCGCCATCTTTTCTCGAAAGCCAATGCCCATCATCGTGTTTGGCGAGCCTGCGCACAGCAGGCCACGCGACACCACCCCCGCCGCCCCTGTCAAATACCACTTGGCAGTGATCGCGGGATGGCCGCGCATGATCCAGATTTCGCTACGAGGTGCGTGTTGTATCGGTTTTGTCAGGGATGGTAGCCCTGCGCACGGCAGGGAATATGCTGACACCCCCGCCGTCCCGATCAAGAACAATACAAAGTACTCGCGGGCCTCACGAACATGACTCAAGACTTTGCCCAAAAGTGTACCTCGTATTGTTTTATGACAGGGATGGTGGGGGGGGGGAATCGGGTTGGCCGCGCATGCTCCAAATGTTGATCCAGAGTGCGATTTGCGTGGGGATGGTGGGGGGCGTGCCCACATGGAGTCGGCATGGTTCTGGGTTGGCCGCCGGCCGGGTGGGAGAAGGGGTGTATATTACTAAGGAACAATGATGGACCCCTCCCCGAAGGGGACGAGGGGCAGATGGAAGACAAAACACTCCGGACCACCTACGCCTTAAAGGGCTGGTGGGATTATGTTCTTCAGAGTGCATTCGCGAGCGCCAGCGTCGGTTAATCGAATAGCAAGCGTCTATGTAGTGCGATTAGCGTCGACGGTCAGCGTCGATTCGCAAGAGGCGGCAAGATGGCATGGGAGGCTCCAGTGAGTTGCCACAGAAAGGAGGGTGATTGCGCAGTGTGTGTGTGTGTGTGCGTTGATATCATGGCAAGCGCCATGATGTCTCCCCGGGTTTCATGGCCCCCTCTTGCTTCAATACGTCACTTGCCCCGCCCCCCACCCCCCCTTGGCCGTGCACATGCCTCCGGACATCTTTTGCGAGCCTCCCCCCGTGCAAGCCCCTCCCTTGGACGCCCCCCTCTTGGACGCCCCCTTTTGGTCCTTGCTCCTCGTTCTCTCCACCACCTCCCCAGATCTCTGACGCTATGATTTGTCAACCGGTGCTTTTTTCCCGATTTCGGCCCTCAAGGGACCTTTTCTCTAGGCCTTCCAGATAGGGTCAGAGTAGATGGGGTCGACGGATCACGCCGCATAGCCGATGCGACGACGACGCGGCTCGATGAGGAGCCCGATTTTCGCCACGCCGACGTCGCCGATGTATCGCCGATGCGGCGGGATCCTCCGACCCCATCTACTCCGACCCCATCTGGGAGGCCTCTATTGGTTGGGCCCCAGGACTATCAAACATGGATCTTCAGGAGGGGAAAAAGCACACAGACACAATTCATCGTCGATTCCCGTGAAAATATGGGAAACTATGGGAAGTGGGGGGGAAGACAAAAGCTTTGAAACTATGAGAAAACATGGAGGATATCTTTATTTGTGTGTATTTATTTGTGTGTCCCCCCTTCTGGGTTTCTGTCTTCCCGCCCACTTCCCATATTTTCCCATATTTTCTGGGAAATCGAGGATTAATTGTGTCTGTGTGTTTCTTTTCCTCCTGAGATCCGGAATCCGGACGAGACAGACTCTCGGGGAAGGAGTCGCGACCCGCGGGGGCCACGGCCCCCGCCCCCTCTCTTGGAGGCGCGAGCTTGTGTCAGGAGGGAAAAAACAGGGCTCGTTTCGATTCCTCCGATTCGATTCGATTCGACTTCGATGGCTTCCGATTCCGATTCGATTCGACCTGGGATTCCGATTCGGATTCCGACTCCTTATGGGACGCATAGTAGCCTGCCGATGTCCGCCGATCCGACTTTTCCCGACTCGGCCGCCGATTTCCGCCGATCCGACTCATTTCGATCGCCGATCCGACTTATCGATTCGATTCTGGGCTCTCCTGGAAAAAAGCACACAGACACAGGGAATCGCCCATTCCCCCGAAAATATGGGAAAAAATGGGAAAGTGGGGGGGAAGACGAAAACCCAGAAACTATGGGAAAAGATAAGGAATCCTCTTTATTTGCGTGTGTATTTATCTGCGTGTCCCAGGGCCCCTTCATTTTGGGGCGCCCTCGTTGGTTCTCGGCGGTTTTCTGGCCTCTGGGTGCTCTCCAGCAGCTGTGGCATGCTGCGGCGGCGGCGGCCGCGGCGACGACGAACATGGCGACGACGACGACGACCACGACGACGACATGCTTTCGGGGGTTGCCCAGGTCGTCCCGACCGGCCGCGGGGGAGCCGACATCTGATCCGAGAATCACCTCTCGTTCTGTCAAAACGGCGGTAGGTGCTTGCCGATGTTTCGTTTCAGGGGGTCCCAGCTCCAAGAGGAGTGAAGAGGTACCCTGAGTCCCAGGCGTTGCAACTGTTTCATGCCTGGCGTTTTTGGCCGGTGTCGGGTCCCGGGGCAATTACATCGATCCAGCTCGGAAAATGCCGGAGGAAGTTGGGTCTAGGGCTCTGGTTTTGATGTTCTGCGATGCTTCAATTGGTTCGCGACGTCGGATCTCAAGATGCCGATTCCGCTGTACCCTTTCCTATGCTGCGTCATGGTTTGCTCCTCCTGGGAGGACCTCGCCGCCACGGCTGGAGATGGCCCCGAGTACTGGCCAGAGCGCATCCTGGGAGAGGTCGGGGGACTGGCGTTATGTCGGGGGTTAGGTCGGGGGAGTAGCGTTATGTGTCATTGTTCGTCGAGAAGCCCCCTGTCGGGGGACACGCCCGACATAAGAGTAGCCGTATGGGTATCGCTTCGTTCCTCCTGGCTCCACAGCCTCTGCGCTCCGCTTCGAGGCAGAGGGCTTCCTGCCGTGCCCGTGGGTTCTCGGCTCTCTCCTCCGCCTCCGTGGCGCTGTGCAGCAGCTGCGCCTCGGCCGACAGCGTTCTCGGGCGATCGCAGACACGGATTCGGGGGGCGTGGCTTAGCGACGGGTCCCGTTCCCATGGGAAATCGCGGATCTCCGCCGCTGAGCGGGGCGGCGCCGGCCGCATTTTGGGGAGGGTGCCTCCCCCGATCCACGGATTTTAGGCGACCGCGAGCCAGATCCATGTCGGGCAAAGGGAACTATGCACATGCACCGATCCTGGCAAGGCCCATCCTTGACCCAGGATCGGTGCATATGCCTTCCTGGCCAAGGTAGGAGGGCGCATGCACCGATCCTGGGCTCAGGATCCTCTACCATGGATCGCTAATCCATGCGTGCGCGCCCCCGAAGTTCGGGGGGTGCACAGATCGTCCCCGACGGCCGCGGGAGGGCCGAGTGGTGACCCGACGGCGTGGGGCGGCGCCCCCCAGCGGGAGCGCGGCGCCGCCGCCGCGGCGACGAGGCCCTCGCCGCACGGAGGGTGTCTCCTCCTGCTCCCTCGCCCTCCTCCTCCTCCCTCCTCCCTCCTCCCTCCTCCTCCTCCTCCTCCTCCTCCTCCTCCTCCTCTCCTCCTCCTCCTCCTCCTCCTCCTCCTCCTCCTCCTCCCTCCCTCCCTCCTCCTCCTCCTCCTCCCTCCTCCCCCTCCTCCTCCTCCTCCTCCTCCTCCTCCTCCCTCCTCCTCCTCCTCCTCCTCCTCCTCTTCTCGCTGCGAGGCAACACGGCGGGACGTGTTTGGACGGACAGCTTCTCCTGGCCCGGCGGGTGCTCTCTCGCTGGGCCCCACAGGACCGCCAGAGCACGACTCGGGACGAGGAGAGCCGGCCCCGGGGAATGGGATGCAGACCTCTCTGGGGCTCGGCGTCGTGAAGAGGTGGTGGGTGACGTCGGAGCTGTGGGTGCTCATCCTCCCCCTATCCCCTTTTGTTTTTACACCTAACATGCAGCAGCAAACAGCCAAAACATAACATGTGTTCAGATTTAAATGGGATTCGAATGTCTTTAAGACTCTTCTCCCCCCCCTCCTCCCGTTCGCTTTTCCCGCTTCTGCTCCCGGTACGGGTCGTGCTCCTCGTCTTCCACCCTGGCTCCTACTCGCCTCTGCCCTCCTGCTCTACAGCTGCTGTGATTCAGCCTCGGCCTCGCTCCGTCCCTCCCCCTCTCAGGTGACGCTGCCTGTGGGATTGAGGTTGCGGCCGCGCATGCGCACTCGGTTGGTGAGGTCTCCCCACACGAGCTTCAGCTGTACAGCCATCTGTACATGGCCTCCGAGGGCACTGCTGCATCCCTGCAGGGCTTTGAGAGCGTGGGCCAATTCGAGGACAGCTGGATGACCATCCCTTGCGATCCCTATGACAGCGTCTACTCTCTCGCAGCGGTGATGTTCCAGCCTTGGGCGGCAGCTCCTCTCGAGTGTGTGGCTCATGCAACAGATCATCAGCACGGCCTCCCAAGCTTTATGGGCGACGTCATGGGGTATTCATATGTTATTGGCGATGATTTGAAGGTGGGTTGATCATGTGCAATGCACAGTCTTTCGCTGGTAATTGAACACGTCGATGTGATTACATGGCTAGGTTTGTCCTAAGTAACGTGCAGCCCCAGCCACAGTTCCCCTATTCGCCATTACGCAGTCAATGTGTATCGGGTTCTAATGGGCAGAATCCTCATGTTGCTGCGCTGATTTGAGGCAGCAGTCCAGACGGACTCCTACACAGATGTTGCCTGTAATGCATGCGCTGGGTCCAATACCTCACGTGCAAGTCCACGTGAGGGCCATAATTCGGCGCCGCTCCAGCAGCTGTTGCAAGGTTGCTGCGGAGTGGCCGCGCTGGAATGCTCCTCGACGTCCTGTAGGCAGCCGTTGTGTGCTTCTCGCGGCAGGCGGGGCACACATTGCAGTGGCGAGAGCAATGCAATCTCCGAGGGACGACAATGGCACGATATATTCATACAAGCTCTTCGCACGTTCGTGCCTCCTCTGTGGGGGGAGCTGTGGTCCTTTCCCCCTGGGGGGCACATCGGATGCGACACCTCTCGAGAGATCGCCGATACGATGGGTTCCCCCAGGGCAGTGAGGAACACAGCGCCCCCGGTTGAGGCCGTTCGGCTTGATCGAGGCTAGCGCGCAGGCCGCAGAACATTTCGGGCGGGCCTGGGCCTGGGATGGACCATTCCAGAGAGTTATGGAACACTTCTAGAGCGCTCCGGAGCGCTCTGCCACGGCCGTGGCGCCCACTACATCTTGCAGAACCGCCGGATCGCAGAGATCCGCTATGTGTCCCAGTCCGATTTCGTCCAAGTTGCGGTTCGCTCATGAGGCTGCTTGATGATAGGGCGCAGGGCCGAGCCAAGGGCGCTCTGAGAATCCAGGGCGCAGGGCCTGGTTGGGGGAACGGTCGGGAGCGGCCGAGCCGGGGCAGTCTCACAGGGCCAGGGCCGATCCAAGGAACGTCTCGGCAACCATCAGAGGCAACGTTTTCGTGTCGGGCTCGAGGTTGGAGGTGTCCGGAAGCATGCGCTTGTGATTTCCGGCGGGTTTCCAGCCACTGTCTTCCCAGCAGGTGCGCCCTGCCAGGAGCGTTCCCGGGGGGCCCGCGTCGTCCCCGAATTGGGCGCCGCGTAATGGGGGGGTCATAAATGGGGGGGTGGCGAGGGTGGTCCGAAAAGGTACCCAAACGGTACCTAAACGAGCCCCCTGGGGCTCTGGAGGGGCCCGAAAGGGGCACGAAAGGGGACCTTTTCTGACCCCCCCATTTGTGACCCCCCCATTAAGCCACGCCCAACCGAAGTGGCCGCCGCGGAGCCGAGCTGTGGCCCGAAGGCCAGGGGGGACAGCGTCGGGGGGTGGTGTCTCTAGGCTCGGGGAGAGGGCACATCGACCCGCCAGCGCCCTGCCTCGCCGATGTATAGGGTCCCGATGTGGCCCTCCCCGCCCACGGGGGGCGCCGTTCTGAGGTCGGGCGAGCAGATCGCAGACGCATCCTCCTCCTCCTCCTCCTCCTCCCCCCCTCCTCCTCCTCCTCCTCCTCCTCCTCCTCCTCCTCCTCCTCCTCCTCCTCCTCCTCCTCCTCCTCCTCCTCCTCCTCCCCTTCTCCTCCCTCCTCCTCCTCCTCCTGGCCGAGGCAGTTCGCGGGACCGAGCCAGGATGCACCGCCGATGTGGCGGATGCATCGCCGATGCATCGGCGATGCATCGGCGATGTGGTGCAGTCTTCTGACCCCATCTGCTCGGACCCCATCCGGGGCGCAGATCCCAGACGTCCCGGCGATGCGTCGCCGATTCCAGGTCGATGCTCCGCCCCTGAGCCGGTCCCCCCTATGACTCTGGGCCTACCAGATGGGGTCGGAGTAGGTGAGGTCAGAGGAACGCGCCGCATCGCCGATGCATCGGCGACGCGGCTCGATGTTTCGCCGATTTATCGCCGATGCATCGGCCCATCTACTCGGACCCCATCTAGGAGGCCTCTACTGACGTTCCCCCTCACACTAGGGCACGGGAGGTAACGGTCGGGGACAGGGACCCTAAATTCTCAGCAACCAGGGTGCGATACCGAGGCAGCGCGGGATCGAGGCAGAGCGCGGGACCGAGCCAGGATGCACCGCCGACGTCGCCGATGTATCGCCGATGCATCGGCGATGCATCGGCGATGTGGTGCAATTTTCCGACCCCATCTACTCGGACCCGATCTAGGAGGCCTCTACTGACGTTTCCCCTCACGCTAGGGCACGGGCGGCATCGGTTGGGGACAGGGACCCTAAATCCTCAGCAACCAGGGTGCGAGGCCGAGCCAGCGCGGGACCGAGGCAGAGCGCGGGACCGAGTCAGGAGTAAAGCCAGGGGGTTGGATCAAGGACTGACTCGGGCTTAGGATGGGGCTCTGATCTTTGGGACTGTGCCGTCCTTAGGTAGCCGAGTCCCTCCGCGGCCAGAAAAGCCCGCCCCCCCTTCCTCAGCGCTCCTTGTGAGCGACGGGTGCGACTGCGCTGACATTCGCGCGTAAATTGCCCGAGTAACGTCGCGCGAAGGGGCGCCCTCGTTTCAGGTGTACTTATGTTTTTCCGCGCTGGCGGGCCGCGTGGGCCACCGCGTAAGGTCTGCATGCCATCCCGCACAAGGCTCGCTTGTCGTTTGTCGCTTTTTGTTGCAGCACGACTGCTGTGTGGTCGCCTGGGCTGTGTGCGAGCGGTCGGGAGCTTTGGCTTCCCGTCGGCCATCAGCTCCCAGGGTGTCGTGGCCGTGGCGTCGCCGCGTCCGCCGTGGGCGCCCGAGTGTCGGGGCGTCTCGGCGCCGTGGGTTGTCGCGCGTCGTGGCGCCGTGAGCGTCGTCCCGCCGCGGTGCGGCGCGGTCTCGGCGTCGTGGGTTTCATCTCGACGAAGGCAGCTCTTGTGTAGCCCGCTGTTGGCAGCAACGTTTGCTGAAGGCACTTTTTGTTGCCTCCAGTCAGCTCATTGCCGCTGAAGGCAAACGAAGTTGCCCTCGGAGGGCAAAACTTTCTGCCGTCAGAAGGCAAAACAAGCCGCATTCAGTGCGGCGTGGCGTTGTGAAAATTTTGGGCATGCGCTATAGACGTGCTGGAAATTAGGTGCAGATCAGGGGACGAAAAGGCACCGCTACCGGTACCCGTCCCTCGGTTTCGCCTTGTTGGTTTCTTGGGAAGCCCTCTTCGCGCTGGATTCGCCTCGAACTCTTGGTCAGAACGCACCCTGGGAGAGGTCTGAGGAGTAGCGGTATCGTTCCCATCCTGTCCCCATTGTAGATTGACGTCGGGTCCATTGAAGAATTGTGACTCGATTGGGCACGTGTTATGAACAAATTGCGGATTCGTTGCGGTTCAGTCATGGATCCGTGTTGCGAGTCGATCGCGATAGGATTGTTAATCAACATGCAGTTTCGATTGGGGGTCAAGTGCGGACCCATCGTGGACTAATTGCAGATCAAATGCGGCTCGTGTGCGAGGATAGGCTAACCAAGCTTAGGTCGGTCTCCTGCTTCGCCACTCGGGGTAGGTTAGCCGGGAACATTTACCAGCCTGGAACATATCCCTATCCCTATGCTTGGCACCTCCTCATCACGATGCCAATCTTAGGGATTCCCTTATTTTTTGAGGGCGAATCCTTGAGATTGTCATCGCCTTTTGGCGTGTCAATCTTAGGGATAGGGATACGTTCGAGGCTGGTAAAACATGTGCCTCGGACTTGGAAGGTTTTTAACGTTTTCCCCCTGTTTGCGTTGTGTTTTCCTTCGGTGCTTCGGAATGGTGCTCTCGCCTCGGCGCCCTTGCCGCATTACTGGTGGGAAAGTCCATTTCGAGAGGCACGCGAAAATCGCTGTCACAGCGTGGGGGGCGGATGCTCGGATTCGCACCCACTTCAGATCGGCGGCCCTTCTCCCCGGCCCGCAAATTCACCCCAGAATTCTTAGCGTTGACCAGCGAACAACGCGCGGCCAGGAACGTGAAAAATATCACGCCCAAGACAAACCGATGTTTAGTGATGTGCTTTTTGCACATGATACATATCGCTCCTGTACACAAAAATATCGGATCGAAGCAACGCGCCCCTTCTGGGGCTTGACGCAATCTTTGGAACAACACGGAACATGATGCATTTTCGAAAGCAAATATGTCATCAATGACGCTCCGCAGTGGACCTTTGTTTAGGATTCCTTGCACCATGGCGGCCTTGGAATGCCACGTTGATTCTGATGTTATTGGGCGTGCCGCTTTTTGAAATCACACGGAACGCCCCCCACCGGGGCGGCCGACGCGCCCGCGAGGACGACACCTTGGGGCCCCGCGGAAATATTTGTAAGCTTCCTCAAGACATTCGGTGGGGCGTTGTCAACGGTCGGTCATTGGTCGCGTTGGTGCACGCAAAAATTCAAGCCTCCTCCTCCTCCTCCTCCTCCTCCTCCTCCCCCTCCTCCTCGTCCTCCTCCTCCTCCCCCTCCTCCTCCTCCTCCTCCTCCCTCTCCCCCATCCTCCTCCTCCTCCTCCTCCTCCTCCTCCTCCTCCTCCTCCTCCTCCTCCTCCTCGTATTCCTCCTCCTCCTCCCCCTCCTCCTTCACTTCCTCCTCCTCCTCCTCCTCCTCGTCTTCCTCCTCCTCCCCCTCCTCGTCCTCCTCGTCGTCGTCGTCCTCCCCCTCCTCATCCTCTTCCTCTTCCTCCTACTCGTCGTCGTCTTCCTCCTCCTCCTCCTCCTCCTCCTCCTCCTCCTCCTCCTCCCTCCTCCTCCTCCTCCTCCTCCTCCTCCTCCTCCTCCCTCCTCCCTTTCCTCCTCCGCCTCCTCCTCCTCCTCCTCCTCCTCCTCCTCCTCTTTCCTCTCATCCTCCTCCTCCTCTTCCTCCCCCTCTTCCTCCTCCTCCTCCTCCTCCTCCTCCTCCTCCTCCTCCTCCTCCCCCTCCTCCTCTTCCTCTTCCTCCTCCTCCCCCCGCCCCAGCTCAGAGCAGATCAGAGCAGTGGAAGAGATGGAGCACGGCTGCCGGGCCCAGCCGCGGGCAGGTCCACGACGACCTGCTTCCTCCTCCCCCATCCCTCCACTCCTCTTCTTGTGCCGGCCGGCCGGCCAGCCGGCCGTGCAACGCAAGTGGCATGGGTCGGTAAGCTGTTTCTCCACGTGCGCTCAGGAACGGCCCGGCGCATCTTCGACTCCAAGAGTCCGTGACATCAGCCATGGCCCATGGCTAAAAAATTGATCGCTTCGCTAGCTTCGCTCTCCTCCTCCGCCTCCTCCTCCTCCCCCATCCTCCCCCTCCCCCATCCTCGCCCTGTTCTTCCCCTTCTGCAGAGGGCATATCTGTGGATACCCTGAAGCATTTCCAAAGTGAAAATGCATCCTGCCGGCTTCCGCCTGGCACGATTCGTGACGGTATTCAAGACTAGACGGCCTCACCGCATCAAGTGTTTGGATAGCTTGTTGCGATCCTTCTCCGTCGCGATCTCCTGATGTTCCGCTGGCGCGTCAGGGGGCGCGCCAGCAGGGCCCGCGGCCGCCTGGGCATGGGTCAAAGCTGCTTTGGCCCCCACGAAAGCGAGGAGGTCCTGCAGCACAGGGTGCTCGTTCATGGATGAGGCTGTGGCATCCCTGCCACGACCCCGGCCTTTGCCTTTGCCTTTGCCTTTGCCTTTACCACGAGCAACGCCGTCCGGCAGCTCCCCTGGGATCATATCCCTTGTCAGCGTGCGGACTGCGCCGGGCTTATCAGGGCCTTGCTGCAGATCAGGAATCGGCGCCAATCCAGGGAAGGCAACCTTGATCTCCTTCGTGCTGTTAATCTCCAGGTTATAAGGTAGTTCCAAAATGAAGGTCGTGAATACTGGTTGCATGCTTGGGGATTCCCCTTCGCCGCACACGGCCACGAGCCAGGCTGGGATCGGGCAAGAGGAAGTTAAAGTCGAGTACTCAGGGCTCTTCACCATGTACAACGGAATCTGCATACCCGTCTCCCTGTTGTTCTCGTCCACGCCGCTTATCGTGCAGATGTGGAACGAGGAGTCAGTGCCGCGAGTGGTCCTGACAGGGCCCGCGAAATACATTGGCTTGTCGTTCATCGCCTCCCTGGTGAAGAGCAGGCTCTCTGTTTGCGGCCCGCTGGCCACGCGCACCTTGTCACCCGCCTCTGGTTCCGAGCCTGCCATGATCACCATCTCCAGCTCGAGGAAGAGGCATAGCTGGTGGACGTAGGCAGTTGTAAGCTCTTTTTGGGGAATTTTGAACACTGCGTCTTTCTGGGAGTGTTTCGTCATAAACGCCATCCTGGCAGTCTCTCCTGCGATTGCAGGCGTGGCTGCTGACAGCGCCTCGGTGTCGACGTAGCTGAAGATATTCTTCAGCAAGCCCAATTCAACCATCTGTGACCCATCTGGCCCCAACACTGGAGTGTCATTGTCCTGCGCAGATGGCGTTGGCCCTTCTGGCGGAGCCTTTGACGGCGCTCCTGTCTGAGGCGCCTCTTGCTGCTGCTCGCTGCCGGCTGCCGCCCCAGGAGGGCCCCCCGGCGCGGGATGGTCAGCCGACACGGGCTCCTTCTTTACAGAGATGTCCTTCTCGCCCTCCTTCGCGGCGCTGCTGTCCTCTGCAAAGCCGCCAAGCTCGGTCTCGCCATCATCATCCGCATCTAACTCTCGTTGTGCCCCAGCTGGATCCTCCGACGCACCCACCCCGTTCAGCGTCAACGCAACCCTCGTGGTATCTTCCAGAAGGTGTTTCGTCCCAGCAGTTAGCTGCCGAGAGATTTTTTGGATGAGCGTCGACCAGACGGCGACCCACACCCCGGGAGCCACGCCGATCAAGCGACCATCCATGATCGCAATCTCCCGAGCAACAGCAGGTTTGCCACCTAGAACCCCGCTCACCATGAGCTCCTGGAGCTTCCCTGACAAGAGTTGCAACGCACGTGTATCCAACGGGTCCTTTCTCTCGTCTGTGAGCGTGATGATAAGTTCTTTTGTCGCTCCTGCTCGAAGAAACAATCCCGTGAGGCTGTGCAAAGTATACGCGCTCCGCCTGGACAACAACTCGTTCGTGACATCGACATCAGGGAAAACCTCAAGCACGTTCGACGGGATATCTCGGCCGACATGTGCCATCTCCTGGCCGATGGTCTTGCACATACTGAGCCAATGCTCGCTGATGCACTCCTGCATGAGCGGCCACAACACCGTAACCACGTCTTTCAAAGAGGCCGTTGGCTGAAATGAATCGGCTCCCGTGGTAGACATGAGCTGGTTAATGAAGTTCTGTCCTCAGCCCCCCCCCCCCCTAACATGGCCATGATGTTGCCCCACCAGCGCGAAGGATCTGACACCCCACATTTTAGCTCAGACTTGCATGTTCTGCGTTCTGACAAGGTTTCAAGGCAGACCCAACCGTGGTGACCAGGTCCCCTGGAACCCCAATCTCCAGGAAACAGGATGTCACAGCACATGGTGTGACGTCTCCTCCGGGGGGTCCTGGGTGGGCGTCAAGTCAGTGCCATGGCGCGGACGATATCGCAACTCAATTGGCGAGGAGGAGGAGGAGGAGGAGGAGGAGGATGAGGAGGAGGAGGAGGAGGAGGATGAGAAGGAGGAGGAGGAGGAGGATGAGGAGGGGGAGGAGGAGGAGGAGGAAGAGGAGGAGGAGGAGAAGGAGGACGAGGAGGAGGAGGAAGAGGAGGACGAGGAGGACGAGAATGACGAGTAGGAGGAGGGGGAGGAGGGGGAGGAGGGGGAGGAGGAGGAGGATGAGGAGGAGGAGGAGGAGGAGGATGAGGAGGATGAAGAGGAGGAGGAGTAGGAAGAGGAAGACGAGGAGGAGGAGGAGGAGGAGGAGACCTGGCCACAATTTCAAGGCGGACCAAACCGTGGCAACCAGGCCACCCCGAACACCAATATCTGAGAAACATGGTGTCACAGCACGTGGTGTGACGCCTCCTCCGGGGGGTCATCGAAGGGCGTCAAGTCAGTGCCATGGCCCTTCCCAAATCCCAGTCCGAGGGATTGAACTGCTGGCTGGTACGCTACGGGCACCCTGCTGTTGTTGGCTGCGCAGAACTTCTTGAAGTTGCTGAAGCGCTCGTCCTCGTCGTCGGCCATGGTGACAACCATCTTCGCGTTCTCTGAGAGATCCGATTCGGCCTCCCGGCGCGCTGACTCACGCGTCTTGAGGGCTGCAGCGATGCTGTCCTTTGTAATGCCTGGGCGGCTCCTGATGGATTTTTCAGCACATTTCCGGGCAGCCTCCACGATCACCCTCTTCAGTTCTACGCGTAGGGAGGACCAGCCTTTGATTAACTTCCTACCCATAGTGACCTGCTCTTTGAATAGAAATTCGAGGGCGATGGAGAAAGCGTACTCTTTCAAGGGACGGCACGTCGAAGATCTGTCCTCCGTGGGCCAACCAACCGTGGCGGCTTCGATCGACGAGTCAACCACGAGCTGCAGGTCCTCGAGCCAGGTGATGGGCCGGCTCAGCGCAAAATCTGAGGAGACCAAGCTGTCGACGAGGCTGACTGCATCAACGAACTGGATGGGCTTCATATGCTGCAAGCGGGGCAACTCGCTGCTGGCAGGCGTCGGGGATTCCCCCGCACCCGTTGCGGGTTGAGCGTCGCCGTCTGTCGCAGGGGGGGCAACTGGAGGCGAAGCTGCATCGCCTTCACCAGGGACCTCTGCCTGTTTCCTGCGTTTGGCGTTGGGCTTCGCCTTGCCTCCAGTGCCTCGCTTTTTCTGTTTGCTCACGTCTGGCGCTTGCGCTAGAGATATGCCCAGCTCCCTGCACTTTTTCAAGTCTGCGATGGCCGCCACGTAGACTTTGGATTGGGATATATCTGTGAGCGCCAAATTGAACATGGCAGGTTGGTCGGCCCGGCCTTGCGTAAAGAAGATCCACGGGGGGCGGGTGCCATCCGAACGCAGGGCTACGTCAACAATGCCCATCTCGTCGAGCACTCCAGATCTCTCTCTGATGGGATCAGGGGCATCATCGCCCATGCCTGCTGAGATATCCTCCTCCTCCTTCTGAGAAGTCGTTGGGACCATGAAGGCAAAAGCTTGGAAAGCAAAAATCTCGAGGTTCTCCTCTGACAGCACGTCTTTCACTTGCTTTTTGGATATGAACAACAACCAATTATTCAGTGTACTTATGACCGAAGATGTTTTGACGCGACCGTCATTGAAGCAAGTGATCGCGAACATGTGCGCTCTCCATTTTTGTTCCCATCCAAGCTCGTCAAGTTTAGAAATGAGTGCTTTCGCATTCTCGAAGACACCCATGGTCGGTATGATTTCCCCTTTGGGGGGGACCAAATCTTTATGGTTCGAATTGATCCACTCCCACGTCTTGGACCGGAGTGAGTCTTTGCCTTTGGCGCCAACGACTTTATGGATTTTGTTTGCATCTGCATGGGCGAGCCACTGCGCATCAACGATTCGAACCCAATCGATAGTCTCAACGAAACTCACACCTCCAGTGACGAATTGGTTGGAGAAATCCCGAATCCATGCAACGCACTCCTTGGGCATCCTGGAACTGAAAGCAATGACGTGCAATCCATTTCTTTCCGTGCACTTGACGTTTGGATTGTCAGGGAACTGCTGCTTAGCTATGTAGAAACCCTTGGCGTAGTGCGCAAATGTTATCATGTTGTGGGGCAACGTGTCACCGTGGGATAATTGAGAGAAAGCAGACCCGCGGTTCTCCTCGACCACGCCATATTTTTTGATACTGTGAACTGCGTGGCGAAGAGTGTGACTTTGCTCCCGGTCATTGTCTTTGTGCCTCACGAAATTTTCCTGCCCAGCCGAACCAAACCATGCCGTCGAACATGACATCTGCTTCACCTGAGGGATAAAAGAAAAACCCTCCTCCTCTTCCTCCTCCTCCTCCTCCTCTTCCTCCTCCTCCTCCTCCTCCTCCCCCTCCTCCCCCTCCTCCCCCTGAGGCATGCTGGGACGCTCTGCTTCCCGTGATGCGGCTGCTTCAATGCGAGCCGCCGGGTGGGACAGCACCACGATCAGAAGCATGCTTGGATTGCTTCAGGGTAGGAGGTAATACCATCTCCGGGGTTTGGGGGCCCCGCGCAGTGATTGATGGTTCCCGGCGTATCCGTTTCAATTTTTGTTTGCGTGGAGGGGGCTACTCCACGTTTGTAGCTTGACAGGTTTGCCTGAGGGTCGGATGCAACTATTGACAAGTTGTGGATCCTCATAGGGCGTGCGCGTGCACGAAATCTTCGGTTGTAAGCCGGTCCTAGAGCGTCTAGTCTGCCCAGACATCGAACTGTGCTCCAGAGGCGTGCGTCGTCGTCCTCCCCCTGATCCTCCTCCTCCTTCTCCTCCTCCTCCTTCTCCTCCTCCTCCTCATCCTCCTCCTCCTCCTCCCTCCTCGTCTTCCTCATCCTCCCTCCCTCCTCCATCCTCCTCCCTCCTCCCTCCTCCCTCACTCCTCCTCCTCCTCCTTCTCCTCCTCCCCCTCCTCCTCCTCCTCCTCGTCCTCCTCCTCCTCCTCCTCATCCTCCTCCTCCTCCTCCTGCTCCTCCTCCTCCTCGTTTTCCTCCTCGTCTTGCTGCTTTTTGGCTGCCAATCCACAGGCCCCCCACCGATCCCATCGTTCACCGAATGTTTGCCCCACCCTTGGGGCAAACAATTTGTGAATGTCCACGGGCCCTCGCCAGGCGACCGTTTAGATTGCCACGAGAGCGTGCCAGGGGACTGTTTCAAGTTGCCACAATCCTGGCTCATTCCCAGGTTTTGCGGCGCCCGCGCCCTGCCTTTCTGCAGGTCAGAAGGGGGGGGCTGTCAACCAGGGCTTTGCCCTGGTGGGGAGCGCCGTCCTCCTTTCGCGCTCCTCCGCCCTCCCCCCTCTCCCTCTTTGTAAGTGGCATTATATAAAGCAACCAGGGCAAAACCTAGAAGAGGAGAACCTAGGGGGGCTGTCCTCTTCTAGGTTCCTGCCCCCCCTCCAAAGATGGGCGGCCGAACGGTTGTGAGTTTTCCTCGCCTTGCCGGGCTGTTTCAGAGAGTGCTGTGCGTCATCCCAAGCGTCCTCTGCACCCTCTGATCCGTTGCTTGGCTCTCCGCGTTGGGTCCGCCGCCCGCAGCCTTCCTCCTCCTCCTCCTCCTCCTCCTCCTCCTCCTCCTCCACCTCCTCCTCCTACTCATCTTCCTCATCCTCCTCCTCCTCTTCCCCCCAGTCCTCCTCCCTGGGGGGCGCGAGAGGGATTCTGCGACTCCAGAGCCCGCAGACCTCGTAGCAAGTCCTGAGCTTTTGAAGCCGCACGACCCCAGCTGTGTTCGGGAAGCGTCGTTCGATGGGGATGTCTGGGGCGTACAGCAGCTCCTCTGGCGCCTTCAGCTCTTCTGGGCTACCGGCATCACCTGGTAAGGTCGAGCTTTGACCAGCAATACTGTCCACAGATGATATATCAGCCATAATGCCGTGGAAATATTGCAGGCCGGAGTGTGTGAACAAGTTGTACAGGGCAAATATGGATGCAAGGTGGCTAGAGTACATCATATGCAATAGCTCTTGAATGGAACACAGCTGCGGGTGACTGTCATTGAGACGTGTTTGGCGCTTGAACAATATTGCGCCACGCGTGGGCAACAGCACTGGACTGGGGCTGTCCCCTCCCTGGCAGACGGATGGAGGGGGGCAATAAAGGATGGAGGAAGGAGGAAGGCAATGAATGTCACAGCGCATGATGTGACGCGTTGTTCCTTGGGGGAAGAGGTAGGGAAGGGGAACGAGGGAGGGGATAGAGGGAGAGGGATGAGGGAATCGCTTGAGAGGGACTATGACGACCCTGGTGAACCCTGGGAAGGCCCCAGGGGGGCCAGATAGCCCCAGATGGCGCCCGAAGCCTCGGAGGGCGTTGGGACGCTTCCGATGGCCCCAAGGGCTCGGCGAGCCCAGGAAGCCCCTGGAAAGGATTGGGGGGAGATGGGAAGTGTGAGGAGGGACAATAAAGGAGGGATAATGGAGAAAGGCAAGTAATGTCACAGCGCATGCTGTGACGCGTTGTTCCCTGGGGGAGGAGGTATGGACGGGAATGAAGGAGTGGGCGGGAGAGGGGAATCGCTTGAGAGGGCTTATGACGGCCCTGGTGAACCCTGTGAATGCCCCAGGGGGGTCAGAACGCCCCAGATGGCGCCGGAAACCTCGGTTTTGAGGGGCCACGAATTGTCATTGGGGCCCTGGGTGCCTTGAAAACACACACCGTCACAGCGCGTGCTGTGACGTACCCTCCCTTTTCAAAACTCGTTGGGAGGGGGCTCCGAAGGTCTCCCAGAAAACTTTCGAAGCGTCTGACACCCCCATAAGTCCTCATAGGGCCTGGGGGGAGCGCCCAGAGCCCCGGAGGTTTCCGCCTGAAGGGCCTCAGAAGAAGGGCCTCAGAAGGCCCTTGGGCGGCCCTGGCAAGAAGGGCAACGTCACTGACATGGCGTCTGAGGAAAATGAAAACTATACCCCCGAAGTGGCGACACGCCGGCGTCCACCTGGCCCTTGGGCGGCCTCGGAAATCCCTGGAATGCCTCCAGGGGGCACGGGTCCAGAAGGCCTTGGGGAGAGCCAGGGGGCGTGTGTGTGTGTTGTGTGCGTGTGTGTGTATGTGTGTATGTGTGTGTGTGTGCGTGTGTGCGTGTGCGTGTGTGTGTTTGTGTGTGTATGTGTTATCTCTCTCTCATTCTTTCTCCCCCTCATTATATATCCCCCTCTCTCTCCATACCTATATGTCTCTCTTTCTATATATGGCACTATTTTTAAAAAGCGAGATGATAAGGAGTGCGAGACACAGTCACTGAATACTGCTATGTCGCTTCAGTCAGTTCATGAACAGATATCGGCACTGACCCAACACAGTGCACAACGGAAATCCAATGGCCGTGGTGCCCCCATTCTCTCTTCCCTCCATCGTATCACAATCCCCCGTCCTTCCGAAATGCACTATCAGGTACTCACTGCAAGGTTCGTGAAGCGATTAAATTGAAACTGGCATGGCCTGCTGCTAGATGAATGCAGCAAGCGATTGATCAGCTCGCTCTGTGCAACAGATCGCAAACGCTAGCATTACAGCAGCCACGTGGACATTCATTGTGTTCCCTACCTGGTCGAGCATCGCGTTCCGGCGCCGGTCGGCGCGACGCACCGCTAAACTGGTTGCTACGAAAGCCATGCCTTGAGGATCTGCAAGTTCCGGGCGCACTGGGAAAGCGTGCAGCAGGAAAAGCTCCGTGGGCGTGATCCATCGGTTTTTCTTCGTGATGAACTCCATGCCGCAATTCTTCGTCAACGTGTGCATGTGGCCACCAGGGCTACTCGACATTCCGCGCCCGACCCTGGACTTCTGAGACAGATTGTGAACGCAACCAGAAGGATTGGCTTTGAGGTAGTCTTCAAGATTTCGCTCTTCGAAATTCGTCAAAGCTCTCCGAAAAAAATCTGGACGGGCCTCAGTTGGCAATTCGCCTGCCCACAGGGTCTCCGGGCGCCCACACGCCCAACGCAACTCCTCAAGAAGTTCATCTTCCATGGCTACAAGGAAATGGTGCAGGTCGCAAGCAACGACTCGATAGAAGAGAGGAATGACACGTTCCAGGCAGTTGTGCACTACTGTCAGTTTCCGGTGAAATAAAATTGACCACCTCCGCCTCCGCCTGTTTGGCCAGCCCATTGATGCAGGGTCAACGACCATAGATTGCACGATGTATGTTTTGCTGAAAACCTTGTCCAGGTACTCCTTTTTGAAAAGGTCTGAGCATTCGTGGACTATGATCGGTACTTGCGACGCAATCATAAGACACGACCACACCAGGAAGTCCAACATCGTCACTCCATGATCTTTCTCATGTTTGCCAATGTGGGAAAAGTCGACACAAGGTGTCCCTGCGAAGTGGATGGCTCCTGCATCGAACCTGCAATACGACTTGCAGCATACACATTGGCATGATGGGGACACTGCCTCACTGGCAACGTTGAGCACGTGTTGTATTGAATCGAAGTTTAAATCTTCGTGCCCTTCAAGCAATGTTCGCAATCTTGGAAGCATAAACTCGCGAATATCATTGAACAAGTGGACTGGCGGTGACGGCCCTGCAATTAGTTCTGCTTGACACTGTTGATCTTTCTCTATTGCAGAGATGTGAGCCAGCTTATTGATTGTCATCCCTAGGTGGCGGCTCATAACCTCAGACAGCTGAGCAATGGCAACGCCAGGCGCATCTACTCCTGAGAATGCCGTACTGTAACTTCCCAGACTACTGAACAACTGCGCCATCCGATACTGCGCGCCAGTTCCAAAGTGTTTCTCGACAGCGGAAAGAAGGTCGCGGGGCCAATTGAAACAGTCACGCAACGAACACGTGCGCACCAGGTCTTCTGACCCTGCCTTAATTTCACCCTGGATGTCCACCAGGACATCGGCACCCCGGACCTCTGCCACTGCTCGCGGGGCCCTCCTGCGCTGCTTGCGGGAACGCGACCTATTTCCACGGCTGACACTTTGAACCACAGAAGTGCTTTGATGGGGTTCTCCCGAAGACGCACCCGCCTGTGCGGCAGGATGGGGAGTTTCTTCCATCGCGTCTTGCAACGCCGCTTGCCCTGCAGGCGCACCACGTGTAGCACTTTCAAAATAGCGGCTTGCATCAACTGACTTAATGATTTCTTCTGGGCATATTTTCGTCCAAGTTTGGCCGCCACTGTGTTTGACACTGCCAGACAACGCTTGAAAATCTTTGAGGTGCCAACATACTGGGTGCACGAGGCGCCCACTCTTGCTGTCTCTCCGCCACTTCGCAACCATGCGCTCGATTGTTGGGCGGTCGACTTTGTGCTTATTGTACTCTTTATCAAAATCGTCAAGGTTAGTAAATGGCCCATGTGTCCCACCCCACCTCGCAACCCCCCGCACGCGGTTGAGCCCCTTCAAAGCCCCTGATCCAATCGGACGGCACTCCAGTACGTAAACAATATCGCCAATTTTACGGATGAAGCAATTTGTACTTCGAACTTCCCAGATCTTCGGCGAATCGTCGCCGCAAGAGTCCGCATCAAACTTGTCGCACCATCCAGGATCGATGAGAAGTGCTGGTGCAGTCTCTTTGTGCGGAGGCATCAATACAATGCAATATGCACTGGTTTGAGCCAATACATTTCCAGTGACATATCCACATGATACCATGATCCACAAGCCTGTACAACCAGACGTAGTGTCAGTATCCAGCCATCAACGATCTGGGCCAGCCCGTACGTCACAACACGTGGTGTGTTATGTGGGTCAGGAGCTGCGACTGTCGCATATACATGGCATTGTATTCACTGACATGGCACACATGCGTGTGCGTCACAATACATGTTGTGATGCGTACGTCCTGAAACATATAATTGGTTGCTTGATGGTGACATTGCCGTGCTAGTTTGGGTTTGACGACTGGATCGTCACAGCGTGTGTTGTGACGACATGATCCACAAGCTTGCACAACCATGCGTAATGCAATCATCCAACACTCAAAGATCTGGGCCAGCCCGTGCGTCACAACACGTGCTGTGACATGTGGGTCAGGAGTTGATACGCTCGCATATACATGACATGGTATTCACTGGCATGACGCACATGCGTGTGCGTCACAACACATGCTGTGACGCGTGCGTGTTGACCCATATGATACATTGATGGATGATGGTATGGCCGTGGTAATTTGGGCTTGTAGGCTGGACTGTCACAACGTGTGCTGTGACGACCTGATCCACCATCCCGTACAACCAGACGTAATGCCATTCCCCAACCATCAACGATCGGGACCAGCCCGTGCGTCACAGCACGTGCTGTGACGTGTGGGTCATGAGTTGCTGTCGTCACGTATACATGGTACTGTAAGTATTGGCATGACACACATGCGCGTGCGTCACAACACATGCTGTGACACGTGCATACTGGCCCATAATGGCATTGTCGTGATATCGTGGGCTTGCGGACTGGATGGTCACAACGCGTGTTGTGACGACATGATTCACATGCATATACAACCAGACGTAATGACATTCCCCAGCCCTCAACGATCTGGGTCAGCTCGTGCATCACAACACGTGCTGTGACGTGTGGGTCAGACGTTGCGATTATCGTGATATGTATGCGTCGCACGTTCTGATTGCATGCGTGGATGTCACTACGCGCGTTCTGACAGTCCACCCATCAGCATCAATGCGATACTGCTGGCCATCAGATATACAGGCCAGCACGCGCGTCGCAATATTTATGGTGGCGAAATCAGACACAGCTCCTGCCCGCAATCAATGTGCAAAACCTACGGCAACACTCCCTGTGGCACACGTCGTACGCAACTTGGCACGAGTTCACCGTTACATATCCATGATTCGTTTTATGATGTGGCATGTCACAACTTGTGTTGTGACTCATGTCTCTTGTACTTCGTCTCATGATATATTTGAAGAACTGCATATGCTGCGTGCCAGCGCGATGATTCGGGTGCTGTTTAGTGTCCAAATCACACGCCCATCAAGCTTGTAGGATACGTTCCCGCCACGTTATTTTGATGTCACCGCGCCATTACATTAGTGTGGGGCTCCACAAATGTTGTGTCACACATACAAGAACACGTGCCCATATCACCCATGTTGATACATATACACGCATCGCATCGTGTTTTTTTTTTTGCGTTTGGTACCCACGTGCTGGCGGAGGCCGTGGAAGCGCCGCCTCTGGTTTGCAGCAGCGGAGGCGGTGGCAGGTGCTGCAGCGTGCCAGGCCGTCCACTGATGCGCGGGCCAGACAGCCCTGGGGAGGCTCTCGACCCCATCTTCGACATCGATTTCGCGCCGTGGGCTCATTTCCCAGGGCCCCTGGGCCTGAAACTGGCCCCCCAGGGCCTGTCCACCAAGAAAAACGAAATCGACGAACAGTCGACGAAAATTCCTTGGGGGGCCAGGCCGTCCACTCATGCACGGGCCCGACCGCCCGTGGCCAGGACGGGCCAGCCACAACTGGAGGGACTTCGACGTCGTCGCGGGGCCACCGCGGGGAATGGCATGGGCCCCGCACGTGGCCGCTGCGCCCTCAAAGACAAACGTTTTCAGCGAAATCGGCTACGTAGGAGGAATAGGGAGAGGAATAATAAATCCCACGAGCTGCACTCCGAGCCGTGGCGGCCTGGAGATCTTGCTGGCTGCCTATGTAAAGGTTTTGATCGAGCACTGTGACAGGCGCCCCCCCCCTTTCCAGGTGTCACCGCCGTGAACCTCGAATAGGGGGTTATATACGGCGCTTGCTCGTTTTTTTTTCTTGCTGGGGGGAGGCACGCCCCACGAGCTGTCCGCTGCGGCTGACACAGGAGCAGGGGGCCTCCACCAGACGGGCCCACGCCTAAATCGGTGCCAGGATCTTGACCCCCAGAGCCTTCAACGCCAGCACCCCCGCTCCCACCAGGGGCCCTGGCCAAGACAGAGGACGAGAAGGAGAAAGGACGAGAATAAGGAGGCGACATCATGCCTCCCACCGCATCTTAATCACAGAAGCTCGCAACTTTTACACACAAACGTATAGAGTCTGAAAACAATTCCGCAATTCCCCAATGGGGTTGTGCCGAGCTGTGCCGAAATACGCCCCCTGGGCATATGGGGCCAAGGGGTCAATTCGTGTCCCCCCCATTGGGCCCCCATTGGGCTGTTATGGGAAGTGTTTGGGCTCCATTTGGTGGCCTCTGTGGCTACGCAGACCCCAGTGCAGAGGAAGTGGCGCCACCTGACATTACCTGAATTCCTTGGGGCCTCCCAAACGATTCCTGGGGGGGCGTCGTCACAGCACATTCTATGACAGTATGTTTTCCAAGGTCCACAGTGCCCTCTGGGACGGGGCCCCCTGGGCCCCCCCTGATGCCCCCCAGGGCCCTCCAGGGCGTCTTGACGCCCTCCAAAATTTCCCAAGGCCCTTCAGGATTGTCTGGGCCCCAGGGCCCTCAGGAGCCATCAGAAGGGCCCTTGGGGCCATCCGGGGCTCTCTGGGGATCCCCCTGGCCCCCCCTGGCTCAGGGCCTCCCTGGGGCATTCCAGGGCCTCCCTGGGCCTTCCAGGGCCTCCGCCCCCCCCCCTCCCACCTTTGGGGCCCTCTGGCAGACCTTGGGGCCATCAGGGGCCTCCCCGGGGGACCCCAAGGGGCCCTCCCAGGCGGGTCTTGGGGGGAGGGGGGGAGGGGCACGTCGCAGCACGCGTTGTGACAGTGTGTTTTTATGGGCTTTTGGGCCCCATTCATGGCGATGTGTGCCCCCTGGTGGCCCTCCGATGCTCTCTACAGCGCCCTGGGCCCCCTCGTGCGCTCCTGAGGCACTCTGAAGCCTTCTGAATCCCTTCAAGGCCCTCCGGAGCCATCTGCAGGGCCCTTGGGGCCATCTGGGGCTCTCTGGAGCTTTCCCTGGGCCCGCTGGCTCCGGCCCCCCCTGGAACATTCCAGGGCCTCCCTGGGCCTGGGATGTGCGCATCCGCTTCACCGACGCAGGTGAACCAGGGGGCGGTAGGATGAGGCGACGGGCGCCCATGTGCACCAAACAACACTCATTTGGCTGGGGGGCGGCGGAAGCAAGGGCGGCAGCCAACATGAGTCAAGGGATAAAGAGGACGAGAAGGAGGAGATCGACCATGATAACAAGGAGGAGGGGGACGACGAGGCAGACAAACATATTTGGCATGTTCGGACGAAGTACCTCAGCTGACTGGTGCTGTGCTGCACCACTCTCAATGCAAGGGGGAAGCGCGCTGGCATAAGTTGCAGAACGCATCAGACCGCACCATTTTGAACAGGTCTGGTAGCTCCAAGGACTCTGCCTCTGGTTGACCCTGGGCCAGCCATGTGTCTGCTTGGCTGCACTCGACGAGGGCTTTAGAACATCGTGGGTGGAAGCTGCACATACACATGCAGCACTTGTTCAATTTCTCGAACCCTGATTCGACAGATAAAGTTTCAAAACTCCCACACAACATGCAAGGATTACTCCACGAATCCAATGCGACGCCAGTTATGCACGAGATGGCATGCTCCCACATATCGCAAAGTTTTATCACATCGATTGGTACGCGTGGCCTGTCTATCTTAGTTTTAAGCATGCGTATTCCAATTGCTGGGTGAACAACTGACTTGATCGCTCCGACAAAAGATTTGTTATTGTCCTGTCTGGGAACCGACCAAACGACGTGCACTCCTACGTCGCGAGCTCGGGCACTGAAATCTGTGAAAGAAAGAATACTTTCGCCATCTCCTGTTCGCAACTGCGGTATCCGGCCCACGCGCCTAGAGGGGTCTGTCCAGTGCACAAGCCTCACGCAGCGTTCTCCGACAGGCCACCCTTCCAACTCTAGAGCAGACAATTGAGGATAGAAAGTGTCGCTCCCTGGTGGCCCAAGGACGCCGCCAAGAGGCTGATTGCCCCCCTCCATGCAAGACTGCCTCTGTCGCAGCACTCTGACGCTGTCCTGGAACGCAGCGAACCACATGCGCATTGCGTCCTCCATGTGTCCTGGATGCGTAAGATTGCACAATAACGTTTTCAGTAGCGTTGCATGCGTTCCGTCAGTGGCAGCGTCACTGATACTCCCAAATGCAACTTCAGCGAGAGACGCATCGTGCTGTAGTTCAACTGGGTCGACCTCAAGGCCTTCGTCGAGCTCGTCGTATCTAGCTTCGATCCTCCGCAATAAATCTTCGGACCCGCCAAGCGCATCTCGGGGCTGGGACCCGCCCTCTGGGTCTGCCTCAGCATTATGCACCCCGAAAGTTGAGGCGTTCGCTGCCACGAGAGCTTTTTCTCGAGCCAGCGCGCCCTCCTCATCCAATTCCTTCTGGTCGCTCTCCATCCACTCGTTTTCAAGATCATCAGCTTCGTTGTGAGACCTACCAGACGCTCCGCCGAGCAATTCCTCGACCAAGCTGTCCACCTGCGGGGCATATTCTGCGCCGGGGGCCTCAGGTTGCTCATCCTCGATCGCCAAGGGACCTGGCCCACCCTCAGCATCGCGAGTAATTCGAGGGAGCTTTTTTATTTTCGGAGGCACAGGACTAACATCTACGATCTCCTGTCTGGTCAGCATATTTACCGTAACCAACAGCTCCCCAGCGTCCGACGCGCCCCACTCGATATCATACGAACAAAGCTGCAACGTGATACCTTTCTCTGCATAAGAAACCACTGTTTTGTGTGCGCGCCGGAAGAAGTCCACAGACGGTTGCGAGTCAAGGGGAAGCACAAAACGCGCCTTTGCTGTATGACAGTCTTGTTGGACAGAAGTAACCTCGAGGGCATCCAACATCCCAAGAGAATGGTTCTTTTCGCTACACAAGTACAACAGGTCTCCAATACAAAAACTCTTTCCTGGCGCTCGCTCAAGCAAGCAGATCCTCGAAAAATCTGGGTTGGGAAATGCTTTGTGCCATTTGCAGTTGTACGCGGCAGCCCACCGTGCATCCGCGGTTGGCCGGAGGTCTGGATTGGCAGCGAACTTGCGAAGCTCCGCCTCTTCTTGCGAGAGCGTGCCCAGAACTGGTTCGGGAGGCCTCCACCTGCGAATGGCAATAAGGATTAAGAGATTCACGAAAGAGGCACGTCGACCCCCCATGGAAACCTGGAACCAACCCCCTGGCCCTCGCCCCTCTGGGTGCCGTATACGCAAACATGTTGGGGCACGAAACTAACAGAGACACCATTGCGTTCCTCCCCCACCTCCAGAGCTCTCTGAGGCCCCCAGGTGGGATCCTCTGCCCCCCCTCTCTGGGGCCTTCTGGGGGACTTTGGGGCCGTCGGGGGCCTCTGGGATTTTCTGGGGGACCCTCGGGGCCATCCCAGGTGGGTCTTGGGGGGAGGGGGGGGCACGTCACAGCACGCGTTGTGACAGTATGTGGTTCGCAGCTTCTGGGCCCTCATTCATGACGATGTGTGCTCCCCCGGGTGCTTCCGATGTTCTCCAAAGCGCCCAGGGGGAGGGGGCCCCTGGTGCGCTCCTTTGAAGCCTTATGGGCCCCTCTGGGACCCTACGGAGCCATCTTCAGGGCCCGTGGGGCCATCCGGGGCTCTCTGCGGCACTTCCTGGCCCCCCTGGCTCCGGGCCCCCCTGGCTGGGGTTCCCTGAAGCCCTTGAGACCCGTCCAGAGCCTCCCAAGCGATTCCTCTGCAACAGGCGCGTCACAACACACGCTGCGACATGTTGCTTCCCAAACTCAGCCGTAGGAAACGGGACTTTCCCTATATCCTGGAAAACGAATGTGATTGCCAAGGTCCTCACGCCACTGCACACGCGGCCGTGTTCAATAATCCCCAGTCATCGTCCTCCCCCTCCTCCTCCTCCTCCTCCTCCTCATCGTCATCATCATCAGCAGCATCATCATCATTGTCATCACCATCGCCATCTTTATCTTCATCTTCATCATCATCATTTTGGGGGCGAGCGTGAGGAAGGCGTGCGTTGACGATGCTGCAACATACCCATCACAACTCACAATTGCGGCCCTGGGGGACACCTCCACTTATCTACCTGGGGAACAACGAAAGACGAGATACGAACAATTGGACCAACATCGCCATCCCCCACCCCCTGCTATGGGACACCTGACATACAAAGGCCCCGCCCCTGGAGCACATTGGCATGGGTGGTGAAAACGGCCGATAATGATTTATGCCACCCCGCCTGTCCTCAACGTCAACTGCTTCGATTGCTGCGCGAGTAACACTGGAAGCAAGACGGACTGCTCGCAGGGCTATGGGTCGTATCAGGCTGAACTTCGGTGTCACGCCTCGTTGCCCCAATCCCAACGTTTTTTTCACAGTAACCCTAGCGCTGAGAAGCGGCAGGCCAATCCGCGGAGCCCGTGTACACCCCAATCTGATGAGCGAGTTTACGCCTTCGATTTCCTGCGTGTCGCTGTACACCCAACTGCGGATGGCAAAGCATATGTTCCATAGGCCTTGGCCGCAAAGACCACCTTCTGCTGCCTGGCGGAAGTCGTCAGGGAAAAAATGTAGAAGCTTCCTGCAATTGATCTCAAGATCCATCGAGTTGTCACGTGCCACAGCAAGCACGTCTTGGGCAAGTTGTTGTCGACGTTGGCAACGGACTCCTGGAACTCGGAACGCGAACCAACATAGCGAATAAGGGAGCCTCGGGGGGCCGCAGCAACACAACGTTGGCTTTAACTGTATGAGGAAAAAGAAGTGGGGAAGACATGCGGGCATACGTATTATTCTTGTGCACGAAATGATGCATAATCATTAGGTGGGACATGAGTCGTCACAACTGCCGTTGTGACGCACTGGACGGGGGGTCACAGACCCGCAGCATTCCCAGCCCGAGAACGATCTAACGACGTTAATAAACCTGCGTTTGAATCCAGCAGCGTTGTGGCAGACAAGCAGCGCCCCCAACTCCAACAACTTTCCTGCTCTGACATTCGCAGTCGGTGGCAGGTCGGCCGCGTCGTTGGCGATGGCCTTCCAGTTCGTGTCTGTCAGAACTGCCGTGAACTCACCATGTATCGAACCATCGCCCTTCTCGCACTTGCCAGCGTACCCATGGCTGTAAACCAAACGCGCCCACAGCCCGCCGTGGTGCAGGACCTCGTCCTGCGAGGGGCTGCGTTGCAGAAAATGTTGCACGTGATCCAGTGGAGCTGAAGCAAGCGCCGCAATGTCGACCACGCGCCAGAAAACCACGTCGTGGACAGCGGACATTGCGTCCTTGCGCCACCTGCCCATTCGAAGCCTGTGCTGGGACTGCTCCTCAAGCTTGGGGTCCTCGACCCCGCCAACATGAAGGGCAATCTGGAGATCGCTGTCCCCAGTTTTTGGAGGAGCGCCTGGCCCTGTAGCAGCGCTCTTGTCTGTCAACGCTTTCTGTTTGGCACGTGATTTAGCCTTGGCCTCTTTAGCCTTTGCTCGCGCCACACATTGCGGCGTCATAGCGCAGGTGCAACCCAACACCTCGGATAGCGCAGGCTCAAGCTGCTCCTTCGTTGCTTCTCGGACGAGAGACTGGAAAGTGCTGACGCCACCCCATCTCGAGGCTGTGCACCTAGCAGGGATTCGTTTGGCAAATTTGAGAGCTCCCTCTGCGCTGACCTGGCTCCTCCACGCGTTGAACATGTCGCTGGCGAGCTCCCTCCACACTTGGTTCAACTTCGTGATGGTACTGAAGTATTTCCATTGGCAGCCAGCCTCATAGAGCCACCGGTCTATCAATGTTAGGTGGCCTTTGTATATGAGGCTGTTGACGTGTTGAAGACAGCTGGTGTCGACGAAGAGAGCATGATGAACTGTTGCAATCTCGGACCGAACGCGAGCCCTATAAGCCATCTCATCGGGGCCGCCATCTGAGCCATATATGAAAATCCTCCAGAGGGCCGGCGCTGGCGCTGGGAGTTCTTGGTCCAAGTTCTCGATGCGAGCGGTAGTGTCCATATGCAGCCACGAAGGCACGCCCAAACCACCGCACACCTTTTGTAACAAACCATACAGGCCAGCCCCAGTCCCTTTGGTGACGACTTGCAAGTCACCCATCGACCTGTGCGACGGACAATTCAACATTGCATGGGCGCGTCGCATGTCATCCGCAATGCGCAGGATACTTGAAGGCACATAGAAACTTTCAGCTTGGGTTACGTGGAGCTTCGACTTCCTCCACACGTTGCTGTTCGTGGCGTCGCTGCGGACCCGGTGGCAGGATATGCCCATCAGAACCTGCGGAAAGAGGAGGAGGAAGGGCAGGGGGAGGGGCGGAGGGGAGGGGGAGGAAACGGGGGAGGATGCAAGGCAAAGTAAGGCAAGGCCCATGGAGCACCTGTTGCCGCCCCTCTGCAAGCTCATTCTGCATGTCCTCGTGGATGACGCTCTCGCAATACTTGTGGAAGCCGTAGGATGCGGCAATGAAACGAGTGCCCAGATCGGACTCGCATCGGCACACAGTTTGATGCGACAAGTTTTCGAGCAACACTGCGCCCAGACCCGCTGCCGATATATTAGCGATGTTGCGACGAATCCCCACTGCGATCGCACCACTCTGCGTCAAATGCACTTGGCCTGAGCGCTCGATAGCGAGGCCTCGATTGGGATCAGCCCGTTCGGCAACCTCCTTGATCTGAGCTTCGGTCTGGGCCAACCTCTCCTCAGCGGCCCTTTTCAAAGCAGACAACGTTTTCGAAGTCCGGGCGAGGCTCTGGATTGCGCCAGTTGCCATCTCCACATGCTGGTCACGCAGCATCAACAAATCGATATGTTGGCTGGTACTCATCATTTCGTACTCGTCCCTCGTGCGCGGGCGGACCCTCCGGATTTCCGCCAATACCCTGGGCCCAAGTTCACCAGGGAGCTCGGCGACTGCGTCGGAGGAGAGGTCGGTCGCTGGCACGACTGCCAGCGTTTGAAGAGGTGGCGCTGGCTGCTCTGGAGCATGAGATAGCCCCCCTGCTCGCGCCGCCTGCGCCGGCGCCGCAGACTGCCGCAGAGAGGGAGGCCCCCATTGCCGCCGCGTCGCCGTAGTCCCCAGCGTCGCAGCCAATGTTCCCATCCATTGCTGCCAGGCAGAATCCAGGAGCAACCTCTCAGAGTATGTGAGAATGTCAGCTTCCTGGAGCAAGGCAGGGAAACTTGCAGCGCCAATCCTCTGTGAACCACATGGGAACAATTGAAGCAGAATGCCTGAGACGTCACTTTTGCCAGTCAATACGCGAACGCATTGCGCAGCGCACTCGCGATCCATGACCAGTTCCCCCCCTGGGGCGCCGCCATCGAAGCGCACCGAACTCCTGGTAAGCAAAGCCAAGTGCCGACGTTGGACGATCGTGAACTGCATTGCCCAAATCTCGAGCAAATATGATTACGGGAGGGGGCGGGGAGTTGCTCTGAGGGAGCTCAAAATATATGCACGTGTAGACGCATAGCTCGGTCTTATCATCTGCGTGGCTCGACGGCTCCGAACTCCACATGAATTTTGGTACCGAGAAAAGGCAGGGGCTGCAAACTCATAATTGAACGCATATTCATTCGGGGAATTGCATAACTGCCGGCGTTCCACTTCTAACGTGCATCGCATGGTTTATGATATGTTTCGATGCCATATGGGTGGGCCGGGGCGCCCGGGCAATCAAAAAAAAACATCAACACTCACAACACCCAAATAAAAATGAAATACGTTTTGCGAGGTTTTTCAGATTTGCGTTATTTTTTGGCGACGCCGCAAGCCCCCCCCAAACGCATGTATAAGAAGCAGCGTTGTGACGGCCCGCGGGGCCCTACAGAGACAAATGGACAACCTCACATTACTGGCTCTGCTGCAGACTTCCCCATCGTGAGGCTCTCTCTCTCTCTCTCTCTGATGTTTCTCTATTGCTCCCTCTCTCTCTCTCTCGCCCTCTCTCCCTCTCTCTCCCGCTCCCGTTCTCTCTCCCAGCATGAAGTTCGTTCTCTTGGTCAAACGGCGATCCCGCATCGGCACCTTGCATGTTCTTGGCTCGGCTGCGTGCCTCAGGGCACTGGGTCTGTTCGCTTGTCTTGTCCTTTATACGCTCGTCGAAAAATGCACTCGCCCAAAAAATTGCACTCGCCCAGTGTACCTTGATCACCTTCGTCCAGATTCTCGGGCGCTCCCGCGTGTTTGTGTTTGCGTTCCCGATCTTGACGTCTTCGTCTTCGGTCGTGCAGATTGGTGATCTCGCCTGGGTGGTTGTCCCACTTCTGGCACCGCTGCGTGTGTCGTATCTGGGCGCCCATCCAGAACATGATGCGGTCACTCTACGCACGGTAATTGATTGTGCAGGGCCCGTTATCGTTTCCCAGCGCCAGCCTCCGCCTCTTCCCTCCGAGGCCAGAGCTTACAGCTGTTCCCCAACACGTGCCTGCACTCAGGGTTTTTGAGGAACTGGGCATGCCCGTCGGTCTGACGGTTATGTGGTCGCCGTCGCCGCCCCGTCGTGTTGGGCTTGCCCGTCGGTCTGGCGGCGATGTGGTCGCCGTCGCTGACCCGTCGCCGTATGGGCTTGCGTTAGTGTGTTGTGTTTTGCATTACGTTGCATTGCACAGTGATGTGCATTGTTTGCTTTTCGTTACTTTGCACTGCGTTGCATCTATTTGCATTGCTTTTCAATGTCTCACCTTGCGTTACACTGTTTTGCGTTGCATTGCTTGGCATCGGTTTGCACCACTTCCCATTGCTTGCCATTTCTTTGCATTGCTGGACATTGCGTTACATTGTATTGCTATGCGGTGTTTTGCGTTGCTTTGCGTTGCCGTCCATGGAGTTGTATTGCTTTGCATTGCTGTTCATTCCTTTGCACTGCGTTGCATGGCGTTGTTTTGCACTGTTTTGCACCGCTCTGCATTGATTTAAATTGCGTTGTATTGTTGTGCGTTGTGTTGAGTTGTTGTTGCGTTGTTCAGTATTTCGGTGCATAGTTTCGCTCGCATTGCTTTGCATTGTTTTCGCAGTGCTTCGCATGGCTTTCCATCACATTGATTGCACCAGATGGATTGCACCATCTAGAGTGCACCACATGGGTTGCACCACTTTGATACCCCGCATACATAATAATGCAAGGCATCACTCTTCGGGGCCCCTGGCTAACCTCCACTGTCTGGAAAAACGTCCTCTCTGGACCTCGAGAGGCGGTGGAAGCGGGGCCCAAAGCATGTCCAGATCCCATTTCCCGAAGCGGTGGATGTGTACGAGTTCCGGCCTCGCGCCCGTGCTCTCTCCCGCTCCCTCCCTCTCGCCCTCCTCCCTCTTCCCCTCCTCCCTCCTCCTCCTCCTCCTCCTCCCCTCCTCCTCCTCCTCCTTTCCTCCTCCTCCTCCTCCTCCTCCTCCTCTCCTCCTCTCCCCTCCCCCTCCTCTCGCCCTCCTCCTCCTCCTCCTCCCCTCCTCTTCCTCCTCCTCCTCCTCTTCCTCCTCCTCCTCCTCCTCCTCCTCCTCCTCTCTCCTCCTCCCTCCTCCTCCCTCCTCCTCCTCCTCCTCCTCCTCCTCCTCCTCCTCCTCCTCCTCCTCCTCCTCCTCCTCCTCCGCCTCCCTCTTCCCCCGCCCTTCTGCCCACCCGCCCCCCTGCCGTCTACCCCTCGCCCCGCGCCCGAGGTCACCGCGATGAGCGAGGACCGCATCATCCTCTTCGGGCAGTCGATCGGTTGCGCCCGGGGGAGGAGGAGGAGGGAGGAGGAGGAGGAGGAGGAGGAGGAGGAGGAGGAGGAGGAGGAGGAGGAGGAGGAGGTTCAGGGAGAGAGTCCTTTCTGTGGATCGTGCCAAACGCGGGAGCCAGCTAGAATAGATCGCCTCGGTCGGACTCGGGGCCAGAATCCTCTTCTGGCCCGTCTCGACGGGCTCTCTCTCTCTCTCTCTCCAAGGGCTTGGACACGCGGCCAGTCGGCCCCGAGCAGACCGGATGTTTGCAGCACGATCTCCCTCGGCGCGATGCCAGAAACGGTATGCCAGCTTGGAACCAGGTTGGTACGCACACCTTGAGCTGGTGGAGACAAAATGTGCCTGGGGCATAGCCTCCCTCTATACAACACAAAGGTCTGTTGGGGCTAGTGGTTGAAGGAATGGATATCAAAGACGCGTACGGCGAACCACCACCGCCCCCTTTCTTTCAGACACGCCTATGTGTCCAACCGTTGGGACGAAGTCTTTCCGAGCTATTGGGCAATGTGTTCCCAACAGCGGTTTTGGAAACCTATCGGGGAACACTTGGCAGAGGAAGATCAAGAGAGAGAGAGAGAGAAGGAGCATATGGAGGAGGAAGATGATGATAAGGAAGAGGAGGAGGAGGAGGAAGAAGAATCGGAGTCCTCTTTTGGGCCTCTTAGGGCCTCCTGGGGGCTTCCTGGGGTACTGGGGCTTCTGAGGACATCTTCTGGCCCTCGTGGGGGCCTCTGAGGGAGGCTCTCGAGGTCCCATGGGAGCCTTTTGGGGGCCCCTTTGCATTCGGATGCCGTCTTGGAGGCCTCTCTGGGCCGTCATGGGGCCATCTTGGGGCATGGGCCGTGAGGGAGGTCTCTTGTTCCGTGTTACGGCCCTCTTGGTGCCTTTTTGGGCGGTCTTGGAGCCATCTTGTTAGAGGCCCCTCGGGCCGTCTTTGGATCCCGGAAATCAGAACAGGCGAGACACGAACATCCTTCAAAACCCACATGGAAATACATTACTTGGGTTTCTTCAGGGAACCGGCGGGTCAAGACGAAGGCCATTGGAACATGATCAGAAAGTTCGATCTGGAAACCACATTTAGCACGTCGTGCGCCCTTGTGATAAACATGGGGGGATGCGGATCATTGACACCTGCGAAGAATCACCGCCGCCCCCTGCCTTCGGAAGCGCCTATGTGTGCGAAAGTTGCGGCCAAAGCTCGGCCAAGCTATCGCATGTTCCCCAGGTGATGTCGAAACCCTTCGGGGAACACTTGTCGGCGGAAGAAGAAGATGAGCAGCGGGGGGAATACGGAACACGGAGGCGGAGGAGGAGGAGACCTCTTGGGGCATTCTTGGGGCTTCCTAGGAGGTTTCCAGGAGCCTCTTGGAGGCCTCTGGGGGGCTTTCTTGGGCCTCGTGGGGGCCTTTGGAGACATTTTGGGACGCGCTTTGATCGTCTGAACGCGTTCCTAGCCCGTCTGGGCCGACTTGGGGCCCTCTTGGGGCGCTTCAGTGCAGTCTTGGATGTCATCTCGGACGTCTTAAAAATCCCCTGGGCCGTCTTCGGGCCTTCTTGGGGCAGTCTTGGGGGCCTCTTGGGCCGTCTTGGGGCCATCATGGAGACCTCTTGGACGCTCTTGAGGCCATCTTGGTGGCAAAGCCGGAAATGAGCAGAACCAGAATTCTTCAAACACCCAGGGGACCTCAATGATTTGGGCCTCGTCGGGCCTTCCTGGAGGTCCTCTTGGCGGCCTCTTGGGCAGTCTTGAAGGCCTCTTTGGCCGTCATGGAGGCCTCGTGGGCCGTATTCGGCGATCTTGAAGCCATCTTGGGGTCAATTCGGCGCGTCTCGGAGACACTTTGAAGCCATCGTGTGGGCTCTGTTTGGCTCCATCGTAGCCGTCTTGGAGACCATCTTGGCCGTCTTGGAGGCCATCTGGAGGGCCGTCAGGAGCGGGGAGATCGGCGACCTGGGAAGTCTGCGGGTCCTTCTGGGGCTGAAAGGCCCATGGAGCACATTTTTCTTTCGGAGTGACAGCAGCGCGATCGGCCGAGTCTCCACTGGCACGCCGTGCACCCCTCTCTCTGGGAAGCCGCTTGGAGACTCTTTGGGATGCCCTGGGGGGCCTCTCGGGGCCAGTCCTCTGCGGCCTGATTGGAGCCTCTCGAGGGGCCTCTCGGGTGCCTGCTGGCGGTCTCGGCGGTCGTTTTGGGGCGGAGGGCTCGAATTTGCTGTTCGCGTTCCGCCTCTGGGGCATCTCTTGGGCCCCCCCTTCAGGCCCGGCTGGGCCGCCTTGGGGACCTCTTGTGCCGTGGACTCGTGTGTTCGTGGAGCTGTAGGTGTAGGGAGCAACACACTTCGTCCTACAGCCTGGTGGCCCCACAAGGGGGCTAACGTACACACACATATAGATGAAAGAGCGTGCTCTACCGCTGCTGGCGAAAAACCGGGGGGGAACTGGAGGTTCCCAACCCGCCCTCCCCCCCTCGAAAACCGGAGGGGGGGTCACTACCGGTTCGAGCCCCTCCCGCCCCCCGTCCTCGTCCATCATGAAAGTGGGGGGGGCACTACCGGTTCGACCCCCCCCCTCGAAAACCGAGGGGCGTCACTACCAGTTCAAACCCCCCCCCTCGCCGCCGGCAAACGATTCCCGCTCCTCGGGACAGTTGGACAGTGGCGGGGATACTGGAACAGTGGTGGGAACTGTGGTGGTGGGGACAGTGGTGCGGGGGACAGTGGGACAGTGGTGCGGACAGTGGTGGGACGGTGGTGGTGAGGACAGTGGTGAGGGATCAGCGGGACACTGCTGGGGACACTGGGGGTGAAGGCGGTGGTGAGGACGGTGGTGGGACAGTAGTACAGTGGGGTGAGTGGTGGGGACAGTTGGGACAATGGGACAGTGGTGGGGACAGTGGGGACAGTGGGACAGCACAGTGGGACAGCGGCGGGGACAGTGGGACAGTGGGACAGTGGTGGGAACAGTGGGACAGTGGTGGGGAAAGTGGGGAGACTGGGGAGAGTGGGACCGTGGGTTGACAATGGCGGTGAGAGAGGGGACAGTGAGACACTGGTGGGGGCACTGGTGGGGACAGCGGGGACAAGGGTGGGAACAGTGGGGACTGGGACAATGGTGGGGACTGTGGGACAGTGGTGGGGACGGTGGTGGTGGGGACAGTGGTGTGGGGAGTGTGGGGATATGGTGGGGACAGTGGGACAGTGGTGGGGACAGTGGCGAGGGCGGTGGCGAGGACGGTGGTGGGACAATGGGACAGAGGTACAGTGGGGACAGTGGTGGGGACACTGGTGGGGACACTGGTGGGGACACTGGTGGGGACACTGGGGACAGTGGTGGGAACAGTGGGACAGCTCAGTGGGACAGCGGCCGGGACAGTAGGGACAGTGGGACAGTGGTTGGGACCGTGGGGAAAGTGGGGAGAGTGGGACCTTGGTGGGAACAGTGGTGGGGACAGTGGGGACAGCTGCGCGACAGTCGTGGGAACAGTGGTGG
>CAUYUJ010017727.1:699303-714303 GCA_963575745.1 Prorocentrum cordatum | reverse complement strand
TTCCCAGAGATCTTGTCCCTTCCCTTGCGCTGCCTTCTCCCCTCAGTCTTTTTCTGTCCTTGCCTCTGCTCGCCCGAGGTGGTGCTGTGGCCATCCAGTGTGCAGCTCGTCTCTTGCGAGAGAGGCTCTCACGGGGCACTGGCGAGGAGCGACTCTGGAGAGATGTCACAGGAAGATCGGGAGGACGAGCAGAGGGAGGGGGCGAGAAACCAGCGCGAAGGACGTTGCGGAATTGGGAGGCGGATGGTGGGATTGATGATGACGATGATGGTGGCGATGGCGACGACGATGACAGGTAGGAGGAGGAGGAGGAGGAGGAGGAGGAGGAGGAAAGAAGGACCGAAGGAGGGGAACAAGAGGAGGGGAGCAGGATGAAGAAACGTAGTATATCATAATGTGTGATGGCATGTGCTAAGTGCGGTGGCCCGCGCGGGCCCCGGCTCGTGGTGCCTCCACGTTGCAGTTGAGCGCGTGCAGCGTTTCCGCCCTGCCTCTTTGAACGTTGAAGCCATGACCACGCTTGGGCGAGTGCAGGGGCACGTGCCACACATTTTCAATCTGTGCATGTATTCGCACGTGGGTGTCCCGAATGTGTGAAGGATCACGCGGCTCTGCGAGATGTCGGACCTCTGAGAGGGGGCCTTCTCTTTCCCCCTCGGAGCCTCCTCCTGGGTCTCTGGTACCCTCCTTCCCCTCGGGCACCTCTCGGGCGTCTTCAGGCCGTTTGTGTTGGGAGGGTCGGAGGCCTTCGGGGGCGCCTGAGGCCGTGGTCGGTGCATTTGGTCCGTGGAGACGGGGCTGGGGTCGTCTACAGACGAGTCGGAGATGGATAGACCTCCTACCCTGACACGTCGATTAAGGAATTGGCCGTTTTCGGTTCGCGAGAGGGCGTCGCGGCCGTCATTGTTGTCTCAGGCCGTTTTCACTAAGGGGAGGTTTACTAAAGGGAGGTTTATCCACCGCAGAACGAGGCCGACGGACGGGTCGACCTCAAGGGTGCTCTGCTGTGCCCTGGTGTGCTCGCGACCCCGTGCCCTCCGTGAAGTTCCTGCGGCAATGCGGGGTGCTCGACCTGAGCAGTGTGTTGGCGATGTGTCGTGGGCCGCTTTCGTTTTGGTTCCGCTGTGACAAACTGAGTCAGAGGTTGACAGACCTCCTACCCTGACACGTCGATTAGCGAATTGGCCGTTTTCGGTTTTCGAGGGGTCGTCGCAGCCGTCATTTTTGCGGGTCCAGGTCGTTTTCACTAAAGGGAGGTTTACTAAAGGGAGGTTTGTCCACCGCCGACTGAGGGACAACGGAAGCAAACAGAGACGAAAAACATGATTCGGGTCGAGCTTTGTGGCAATGTGGCCATCGGAAGGGTCTCGCGTCCTCTCGCACGTCCTCTCCAATGGACCCCGACCGCAGGGCTGGTCTTTGGCCGTCTCGGGGCTGTCCTTGGCCCCTCCAGTGGGCCTCGCTGGGCCTCGCTGGGGCGCCTTCTGTTGCAGCGCAGTGGCCGTGTTGGGAGCATTTTGGCATTTGTTTTGGATCGAGTCTCAAGCAGGGCTTGACCTGAACTGTGGTTTGTGCGATGTCGAGGACCGTTTGCGTTGCGGTCTCGTCTTGCAGCAGAGGCGAGACGAACACAGAACGAGGGATACACGAAAACAAGAGGAGACTGGACTAAAGAACATGTAGGTCGAGCCTTGGTCTCTGGCGAAGAGAGGAAGAGAGGCTTCGCGCTTCGCCCCGTGCAGCATCAAAGGAGCGTCGACGATGGGACCGGAGCGGAGAGATGCGGTGTACAGTGGAGGTGGTTAACAAAAGCAGAGAAACGAACAACGGACCCACCCACCCTGCAGGCCTCCTCGAGTTGCCCCGCAGGAGCGACGCGTGCGCGCACGCGTCTTGCAGGATAAGTTCTGTGGCGGGCATGCTTTGGTCACTCCGCTTGGATAGCGGCGTGGCGTGAGACATTTGACCTACATGTGATCGTTTCCTTATGCATTGTTTTGCTGCTCGGCGCGGCCCTCGCACCCCCCATCCCGTGCCAGCGACCAGAACCACATGCCGGACACAGCCTCCTGAGGCCTCCTGGGGCCTCCCCGGACTTCCTGGGGTCTCCTGGAGGCTCCTGGGGCCTCCTGGGGCCTCCTGGGGGTTCCTGGAGCCTTAGGGGCCTCCTGGGACCTCCTGGGACCTCCTGGGGCCTCCTGGGGTCTCCTGGGGTCCCTGGTGCCTCCTGGGACCTCCTGGGACCTCCTGGGGCCTTCTCGAACCTCCTGGGTTTTTTGAGGACGCCTTGCTCCTTTGCACTTCCAAGGACATCCTGGAGCCTCCTGGTGCATCCTGGGGCCTCCTGTGGTCTCGAGGGGTCTTCCGGGGTCTCCTGGTGCCTCCTGGAGCATAGTGGAGCCTCATGGTACCTCCTGGGTTGTCATGGCGTTGCTCCTTTGTTAAACGCAGCTATGAATGAACATGTATAAACATGTGCATATTGAAAACAGAAATATATAAGATAAGTGTATGTATGCACGCCGCTACTTCTGTGGGTGAGTATATATATATATATCGATATATATATATATATTGTTTCCTTGCGTATGCATACATACAGGTGTGTATCAATGTACACATATTCACACACGTAAATTCATGTGTAACTATAGATGTTTGCACAGGCATACCTATAGTACTGCATACATGTATGCGCTGTAAGTTTGAGTAAATGCAGATAAATGTACATACGTACACACATATACACTAAAAACCATACGCGCCTGAAATGCACACGCAGGCCTCGCCACGGAAAATGGTCAGAACTCCAAGAGCCAGGGGCGAACTACACACGGATAGTTTAGCACATGTATAGTTTTAGATCCGCCAGCGTTAACATAGGGCATCTACATACAGTCAACCAATATATATATATATATATATATACATGTTGTTGCACACGTATTTATAGTATTGCATTCAAGCATGCGCTGTAGGTCTGAGCAAAACTGCACGCAATCATTCCTGTGTGTATATATACACATACAAATACAGAGGTAGACACAACAAGCCACATGCGCCTGAAATGCAAGCGCAGGCCTCGCCACGGAAAACTGTCAGAACTCCGAGAGCCCGGGGCGATATGTGAACATCCCGACTCCTATCGCCACCGGGGAGGGCCGTACATTCATAGAAACGAAGAACGCACCGACTGTTTTCATCAACAAGTGTGCCCTTGCCCATTCTCACAGCTAGGAGAACCGCGGATGCTCCAGAGGGTATTCGAACATCCTCGGTGGGTAGCTGACGACGCCCTTCCGCGAGGCCAGTGGGGCATCCCCGTTTCCAGGAGGCCTCTGGCAGATGGTTTCGCATGAACATTTGGGAATGATGACGAGGAGGAGGAGGAGGATGGAGATAATATACAAGTGATAGACGGGGAAAAGGGTGGAAGGAACCCCAGGAGGTCCCAGGAGGTTTTTCTGGTGCATCAAGGGGCAGTGAGGTGGGAGGGGGAAGAGGAGCAGGAGGGGGAGGAGGAGGAGGGGGAGGAGAAGGAGGAGGAGGAGAAGGAGGAGGAGGAGGAAAAGAAAGAGGAAAAGAAGGAGGAAAAGGAGGAGGAGGAGGAGCAGAAGGTGACCAGGAATCGGACCCAATGAGTTCGCAACATTGGCGAACAGGGATTCAGACACTTCCAAACTACCAGAATTGTTCAAACATTTTAGAAACGTTCAAAAAACTTCGGACAGCCTGAGAATTTCAAAAAGCCATTGCAAAGAACAGGTGCCGGGGAATCCGAAACCGAGGCAACAAGGAACCCCGAAAACACCGGAAACCACCAGCAATTTGATTTGTTGATTTTCAAAAGATTTCAAACATTACCGATTGAACGTTTCAATCATTTCAGAATTTTCAACGTATTCAGGGGCTGGGGAATCCGAAACCCAGGAAACCAGGAATCCCGAAATCTCCCAACCACCAGAAATTTGGCAATTCCCTCCAAAAAAGAAGTCAAAGATTTGTTTACAGGAATTTTCGTAAACAAATTTCAAATAATCAAATTTCCATAGTTTCCAGGTGCCAGGGAATCCGAAACCCAGGCAACCAGGAATCCCGATAACTCCAAACCACCAGAAATTTGAAATTCCCCCCCCAGAAAAAAGTAAGCATGAATTTCAAAGCCGATTGAAAATTCTGAAACCCAGACAGGCAGGAATTCCGAAAATTCCAAACCACTAGGAATGCGACATTTCCGAACGTTTGAAAAGTCCAAAGACTCCAAACCTACGGACAATCCCATTATATATGTGTGTATATTTATAGATATGCATAGATACATATATACACATATATATATATGTATATATATATATATACCTACCTACCTACCTACCTACCTACCTACCTACCTACCTACCTACCTACCTACCTACCTACCTACCTACCTACCTACATACACACATACATACATACATACATACATGCATGCATGCATACATACATACATACATACATACATACATACATATACATACCTACATACATCCATACATACATACATACATACATACATATACATATACATATATATATATACATATACATGTACATGTACATGTACATGTACATGTACATATACACATATATATATATATATATCAGTTTCCAGGGGCTGGAAAATCCGAAACCCAGGCAGACAGGACAATTCGCAACCATCTGGAAATTTCAAAATATCATTTCGAATTTACAAAACGTTGAGAGCTTTCAAGAGCCAGAGAATCCGACACCGAGGCGACCAGGAATCCCGAACACCGTGTTAGGCAGAAAATGACAGTGAACAGGGTGGGAGCTGAGGACAAGGAGGAGGAGGACGGGTCGGGGCGGTGCGACGCCGTGTCCCCACCCCCTGTCCGGTATGTTATGGTCGCCCATTCCCCCCTCTCCCCCCCCCCTTGGAGTAGATCTTGGCTGTTTTTGGCACTGGCCTGTTGCAAGCAGGTGGAGTCTCCCCCATAGGACGCACTGATGCAAACAGTTGCGTTAAGCAGATGTCTGGAGCCATACCCTTCCCCCCCTTCCGCCCAATGCCGAAAGGGCGAATCAGAAAACGTTCGCGTACTCAGGGCGGATGTGCTTCTTCACCCGAAGCACGTCGTGCCAGTACGTCCTTCTTCGTCCCACGGCTCCCTCCGCACGCGTGGGTAGCAAAAGGTCGTCGGCGCTTCACTTTGTACAGAGGGGCAGGCTGCCTCGCGGCGCCTCTTGAGGCTCCAGGGTCTTCTCTGGTCCGCTCGTTCGGTGTCCGGCGCTGTGCTCTCCGTGCCTGTTTGGGCGCCGCGTAATGGGGGGGTCATAAATGGGGGGGTGGCGAGGGTGGTTCGAAAAGGTACCCAAACGGTACCTAAACGAGCCCCCCTGGGGCTCTGGAGGGGCCCGAAAGGGGCACGAAAGGGGACCTTGTCTGACCCCCCCATTTGTGACCCCCCCATTAAGCCACGCCCAACCTGTGGTTTGACGCTTCCGTGCCAAGGGGGAAGGGGGGGGAGTGTGAGCGGGGGCAGGCCTGCTCAGCATGCGGCGGGGCTAGGGCTCCTCGCGAGGCGGGAGGCACTGCCGAGCCTGCTGCGGAGGCCCGCCCCCCTGGCGGCCTTCCCCCCCCTCGGCGCGCCGCCGGGTCTGCCCCCTGGCACTCGTCCTCTGCCGCTCCTCTGCCTGGGCATGGCGTTGCTCATCTGTCAGGAGGGAAGAAAAAACACACAGACACAATGAATCGCCGATGCCCCTGAAGATATAGGAAAATATGGGAAGGGAGGGGGAAACAAGCCCAGACAACATGGGGAAATATGGCGAAAGCCTTTTCTTCGTATCTATTTGTTTGTGTGTCCCTGGGCCCCTTCGATCTGCCGTGCTTCCTCCGGGCGCCCCTGGCCCGCGCAGGAGGACATTCCTCTGCCTGCCGGCCTCGTGCTGGAGAACACCTTTACGTCCATGCGAGATATGGCGACGCAGGCCAGAGCGTGCGCCTTCTCGCGGCGACAGCTGTCCCATCCCCTCGCCCTGTGCCAATTCGCCCTGCTCCTGTTGCTGCGGGCGGCCCGGAGTAGCAGGTCGACCCTGCCAGCTCAAGGGTGTCCTTGTGTCCTGTGCCTCGCGGCGCGTGCCCTCTTCCACTCCTGTGGCGATGTGGCCCTCGGAAGGATCTTGTGTCCTCTCGCGTGTCCTGTCCAATCAAGGCCGACTGTATTGTCCCTGTACCTCCTCCGCTGCATCGTCTTTTTGGTGTTGTTGAGCCCACAGATAGGGAGTCACGGCGGGCCCCCGCCTTGGGAGGAAGCTCGCACGGAGACTCTTTAATCGGTGGGATGCTCGGGATGCGGCTTCGACGAGGGTCGGTACCGATCGCTGCAGCGTTTCTCAGGGGCACCTCGGCGTCCCTTTGGGGGTGGGGGCAGGCGGTCTCGGACGCAAAGTGGCAGGCTGGGGGGGGGGTCCGTGGGCCACGAGGTGCGTGAGGGTCGTGCCGAAGCGAAGCGCTCCGGAGCCGTTTGGACGATAAGCTAAAGTCGGGCCTGTCCCCCTACAGGGGGATTTATTTTCGACGAAAAAGAAAGAATACCCCCAAAAAAGTCCAAACATAGTCGGGGGATTATTTTTCTAGTATTTTTTGACATTTTTGGAGTATGTTTGGGGTATTTTTTATTTTTCGTCGAAAATCCCCCTGTAGGGGGACAGGCCCGACATAACGATAAGCTGATGGCCCCTTGGAGTCCACTAGTCACGACGTGCGTGAGGGGCGTGCCGAGATCCCTTCGGCCCTCTTGAGGGCCAGCTGGTCGCCTCGGGAGGCCCATAGGGCACGAACCGCGCGAGCGGTGCCGAACTGAGGTCCCAAGGAGCTGTCTCAGGGCGCCAGGTGAGTTCCCAGGATGTAAGAAGTGCGTGAGGGGTGTGCCGAAACTGAAGCTCTCAGGGCAACAGGCAGGAACTCCACTCAGGATTGCAGGTCTCCCGGGAGCCTCGAGGCGCAGATCACTAGTGTTCCTACGTACCCCAGGAGCCCGGGCGTGAAGATCACTCGTAATTTGCTGTCTGAGGTGTCAAACGATGAGCAGGCAGGCCCGGATGCCTTGCGGACGACGCGAGGCCGTTCCCAGCATGCATTCGTGTGTGCACCTCGGTCTCCTCCAGCATCCTCCGCCATCGCTCGGGGAGATTGCATTTTTTCCCGGCGAGGACCATCGAGGAGCATCCTGGTCTATCTCGCGGGCAAAAAAAAACCCACGAGGCCGAAGCAGCTGCACGGGGGACGGACGTCCGAGCGGTGGCAGGAGCTCGGCAGCTCCTGCAGGAGCGGAGCGCGGCGAGGGTTCGCAGGGGGGCCGCCGAACACGTCTTAACCTAACCCTTTATTTAATCGCTTCGCTCATTCCGCCGGCCCATATTGTCGCACCGTTGTGGGCTAGCCGAGTTTTGGGGCCTCTTGGGGGCCGTTTTGGGGCCTCTTGGGGCCTCTTTTGGGTCTCTTGAGCGCCTCTTGGGGCGTCTTGGGGGCCTCTTGGGGCCTTTTTGGACCCAACCCTTTATTCCACTGCATTCTCCTCCACATCCCTGAGCAGTGCAACTCGTCTGGGCATAGTTTCTGGATGGGGTCGTGGGGGTGCCGCGGAGCGTCTAGCATGTGTTGCCTGTGGGAGCCAGAGGCGCACATACACATAATTACAGAGGAATGCATTTTTTTCTCGGCGAGGACCATCGAGGAGCATCCTGGTCTAGCTCGCGGGCAAAAATTCCTCGCGAAGCCGAAGCAGCTGCACGGGGGACGGACGTCCGAGCGGTGGCAGGAGCTGCGCAGCTCCTGCAGGAGCGGAGCGCGGCGAGGGTTCGCAGGGGGGCCCGCCGAACACGTCTGAACCCAACCCTTTATTGGGCTGAGCGATAAATCCGCGCGCCCATGACAGCGCAACCATCTCATAGCAGAGCGCTACCGTTAAAAACAAAGCCCGCGTACCAAAATGGACACGGGAGGGCGAAAAACAAAAAAAACCTCCACATCCCTGAGCAGTGCAACTCGTCTGGGCATAGTTTCTGGATGGGGTCGTGAGGGTGCCGCGGAGCGTCTAGCATGGGTTGCCTGCGGGAACCAGAGGCGCACATAATTGCAGAGGACGCCCTTACACACTTCAATGCGCAACCACTGAGGGAGGCTCTCGGGGCGCAAGGGACGGGGGTCGATGCAAGCAGGGGCAGCCAGGGCGCCAGATCCCTGGCAGAGTCTTGCAGGGCCGGGCGTGCATGGACCCGGGCTGCGCGTGCAGGATCCTGCGGGGGCCTGCGGGGTCCTGCAAGACTAGGCAGGGTCTTTCAGGAGGGACACAAAGCACACAGACACAATTAATCCTCGATTCCTAAGAAAATATAGGAAAATATGGGAAGTGGGGGGGAAGACAGAAACCCAGACCATATGGGAAAATATGGGGAATCTGTTTTTTGTGTGTGCGTTTATTTGTGTGTCCCGGGGCCCCTTCAGCAGGGTCTTGCAAGGCCCGACTGGCCCCAGTTTGGATTGACCCGGGCTGGTACAGTGGAGACCCATGCCAAGAAGCACCTTGCTTGCCTCCAGGGTGCCCTCGGCTTCTTGGGTTTCGATGGTGCTGCTCTGGGGAGCGTGACGTTCCCACACCAGAACTCAGTGGGCGCCCTGGGGTCTGAGGGTTGGGTTTCTCGTGGAAGGCCTCACGTGGTCGAGCTCCTGCAGCAGATGCCCGAAGCTCGCGCAGTTCGCCCGAGGGCCTGGCGTCCCATGGTAGGGCGCGCGGCCTCGGGAGCCAGCAGAGGGCCTCTGGGGGGCCCACGGGGCACGCAGTGCGCGAGCGGTGTGCCGAATCGGAGCTCCATCGCACCGCCCGAGGGGCCACTTCAGGGCACGTGGGAGTCCAACGGGCGCGAAGTGCGCGAGGGGCGTGCCGAGCTGAGGCTCCGTTCCGCCGTCTCGAGGGCCTCCAGGGAGATCCATGAAGTGCTAGAGGTGTGTGTGTGTGCGCCAAATTTAGGTTGCCAGGAGAGTTGAGCTGCGAATTCAGCCTCGTCTTCAATGACCGCTTCTCCGACTTCGGATTTCATCTCTCCGACTCCGACTTCCATCTCCGACTCAAGATCTTACCTCCTCGATCCCAGCTACCCTGGTCGCCGCTTCGACTCCATCTCCCATGCCACGGACACCGACTTCTGCCCCACGCGACCACACGCGGCACCGACATCGATCCACGAGTGACCACACGCTGGCGCCCCAGCGCCCACCCGCTGCGCCCCCGCGGGTGCCTCGTGCGGGCCGTCCTGTCTCGTCCTGCCCCGCGCGTCCTGCGTGCGCAGGAGGGGGCCCGGCGGCGCCGGAGACGCGTAAAGGGTGTGCCGAATGGAGCCGAATGCGTGTCCTCGGGGCCGCGGACCACACGCACCTCCTCCTCCTCCTCCTCCTCCTCCTCCTCCTCCTCCTCCTCCTCCTCCTCCTCCTCCTCCTCCTCCTCCTCCTCCTCCTCCTCCTCCTCCTCGCGCGTCCAGGCCGGCGGAATGCCCGAGGTCGCTCTCGGTCAAAGGGTTGCCAAAGGTGCCCCATGGCCCAGGCGGTGCCCCCCGCTTTGGGCCCCCCGGGTGCCCATCGGGGCTTTTCGCGAGGGGCGCTCGGGAGGCCGTGTGGGCCCCCTGCGGGAGTCCTGGGGGCCGCCTTGGGCCAAGGGTACTTCTAGCAGCACTCGACGTAGTACACCTTAGGCGATGCTTAAGAAAACTTAAGTTTTCGGCCAGAGTCTCGATTATTCCTAATGTTTCAATGTAAATCCTAAGATTTGAATGGACATGTTGGGTTTTTATTCAAGTTCTGAGACTATGAATTTCTGAACCCATGATTTCTTAAGCATTTCGCAGGGTGTACAGTCAGAAGGCACAAGGCACTGGCGGACGGGGCAGAAGGCACAAGGCAATGGAACCTCAGAAATCGCTGATGGAGGGCCGGGCGTTTCGCCAATCGGCTGGCGGGGATCGAGCCGGAAGAGTCCAGGCAGATCCAGATGGAGTCAACCCGCATAGTAAGGATGGGCAACCTTCCCAAGGCTACCCCTTGCATCCTGGCCTCCTCGGCCCATCCCTGGCCGCTCTTTCGCTGGCCGCGCCCCGCACCGAGAGCGTCGACGTGGCCTTCCAAAGCCCTCGCATCCTTACCGCGCATCCTTACTATGCGGGTTGATTGTATGTCTGCGTGCATCTCTCAGGAGGGCAAAAAACACACAGACACAATGCATCGTCGATTCCCCAGAAAATATGGGAAAATATGGGAAGAGGGGGGGAAGACAGAAACCCAGAAAACATGGAAACATATAGGGGAGTCCTTTTATTTGTGTGTATCTATTTGTGCGTCCCAGGGCCCCTTCGATCTCACCCTCCTCCCGCATCCTCCATCTCAGCAGCTACCTTCAAAGGTTCACACGGCCGGGGCCCCCGCACGGGGCCGGCCGACGTCCACCGCGCGTCGCTCGCTCCGCCAGCCCACGTCGCGGCATCGCTGGCACGTGCCTCGCGCGCCCGCGCGGGCATCCCTGGGGCTTCCCGGGGCCCCTCGGCGGCCTCGGGGGGCCTCGTGGGGCCTTGGGGGAGGGTCTGGGGGGCCTCGTGGGGCCTCTTGGGGGAGGGTCCAGGTGGCCTCGGGGGGATTCTCGAGGGCCTCGGGGAGGTCTGCTCGCAGCCTCTCGGAGGTGATCTGTGGGGGGAGGGCCCGAGACATCAGTTCGGGCTCCCCCCCTCTTGGGAGCCTCTTGATCATCTTGGGGGGAAGGGCTCGAAGTATCAGTTCGGGCTCCCCCTCTTGGGAGCCTCTTGAGCTATCTTGGGATTGGCCTCTTGGCGCCCTTCTCTTGTTGGCCGTCCTGGGGCCCGTTCTGGGGGGCCCCCGTGGGGCGTCTTGGGGGGCCTCGTGGGCAGTTTTGGAGCGCTCGAAGCCCCCAAAAAGGGTGAGAACACGAGAATCTCTCAAACCCAAAGGAGGAGGAGGAGGAGGAGGAGGAGGAGGAGGAGGAGGAGGAGGAGGAGTCATGGGCCCTCCCGGGGGTCCTCTTGGGGCGCCCCTGAGGCGTTTTGGACACCTCTTTGGACGACTGAGAGCGCTCCTGGACCGTGCCGGATTTTCTTGGGTGCTCTGGCAGGCCCCAGGAAGCGCTCTCGGTGGCCGTGAAGGCCGCTCCCAAGGCGACAACTAACTCTGAACCGAGTCGGGCGGGAGACGCGCGAGGTCAGTCTCGGGGTACCTTTCACCCAGGGACCCCCAGGTGGCCGCCACTCGCGCGCGCGTGCTAAAACTTGTCTGAGCCTCTTACCAGAGATTTGAGCATGCCTTTGGCTCGTTGGGCCAGCTCCGTCCTGCTCCCCATGGTCTGGGGCTCAAGAGGCGGGGGTCACTGCAAACGGGGGTCAGTCAGAGCGCTGGATCTTGCAGGATCCTGCGAGGCCAGGGTCGCATTGACCCGGGCTTGGGTCAAGATCCCGCAGGATCTTGCAGGATCCTGCAACACCTGACTAACCCAGGTCTGGATTGACCAGGTCAGTAGATCCCAGAATGGTCCCTCCTCCTCCTCGCTATTCTCCCTTTCACCTCCGCGCGGCCCGTCTGTCAACATACAGTCAGGATGATGCGGTAACCACTTTGGGTTCAGGAGCGGGCTCTGGCTCTCGTGCCGCTTCGTAGGTCTAGGTCGTGGAGCGCACGCGTGGCCGAGGCTCACCCGGGGGAGAAAAAACAGCTCCTCGTCCCTCATTCTGCGTAGTCTTGGCATCGCTCGGACGTGTGCATGTGTTCTTCGGCGAGGACCATCGAGGAGCATCCTTGATCATTTGGCGAAAACCCACGCACGAAACCGAACAAAAACACAGGGAATGAACGTCCGAGCGATGGCCAGTAGTAGCTTGTGGTACAGTCGGACCGAGGTATAAGATCGAGGTCGGTTCGGGGAGGGTACTCTAGTGCTCTTCGTGTCTGTTGGATGTTTTGGTGCATCCTGGGGAGGGTACCATGAGGTGGCAGAACCGGCCCGTCACGGGACGGTCTCGCAATCCGAGCGTTGCCCATCGTTCAAGGTTGAACGATCCACGCGGTGTCACGCCGACGCCGCCACGACACGGGTTTCTGCCGTTTGTTTTTTTGTTTTGGCGGCCTGAGTGGTTCGACTACACGTATGTGTGTCCCTTCGGCCCAGTGACCATTGGTGCGGGCTCAAGGGACCCCCCCCATCTTTGAGCGCGATGCGATTGTGGCTGCTTGCGCGGTTAGATTTGGCCACCTGGCGCCCCTCTAGTCCGCGCACGAAAGGTCACTCGTGCCTAGGGTCACTCTTGCGTGTGCAGTGAAAGCCCATGCCAAGAAACGCCCTGCTCGCCTCCAGGGTGCCCTGTGTTTCTTGGGTTTGGACGCTCTTGCGATGGAAAGCGTGAGAGGCTCCCGCAAAATCAATTGACGTCCTGGGGTCTCAGGGTTGGGTGTCTTGTGGAAGGTCTCGTGTGGTCGAGCTCCCGCTGTGGCCGAGAGGTGTTCCCGCCCCTGAAGTTCGCGGGCCCGCTCCTCCGCTGGCCGCTGCTCCTCGACGAGTGGAGGTCCGCCGAGAGCCTGCGGTACTTCTGCCAGAACCACACGGAGACGCGGCGTGGCCAGGGGCAACGGTGCGGTCCACCCGAATAATGAGGATTGGTAACCTTCCCAAGGGCACCCTTGCATCGTTGCTTCGATGGGCCCCACAGAACAGTTGTAAACGATTTCGTTAAAAACACCCCCGAATGTTCAGATCAAGAGATTCCGAAAAGCCAGGAATCACCAAACAAAGAAATGAAATGAATAAGTGACTTTTGGCGCACCGAATGTTCACTGGCCAGAAGCCGGCCGCGCCGTCAACAAAACCATGCCATCTGATTATTTACACTGTTCACTGTTGCAGCCTTCCCAATGGTACCCTTGCATCCTGGCCCCCTTCGGCCCATCCTGTTCGATTGTATGGGGGCTTCGAAGCGTGTGCGGGGCTTGATTGGCTGGGACGCTTGCGGACTACGCCACAAATACTTTCGAGAGCCCCCTTTAGGGGGCGACGAAATGTGCGCGGGCTGCGCGTGCTCAGCCTCCTTTGTTGTCAACTCCGTACCAAACCCCACACCTAGCGTCTTCAAAAAGGCTCTCCTGCCGGTCGCGTTCTCAATAGAATACGGAAGAATTCCTTCGACGAGTCAAACGACAATTTCACGCGAATCGACCCCCAATCGCCCAGCGATCGCCGGTGGGGGCCCGATCGCCCCATCCTGCACAGGAAGGTGCGGATTCACTGTCGGGGGCCCCTCGCCGATCTATCGGGGGCCCATCGCCGATCTATCGGCGATGCATCGCCGATTCCAGGTCGATGCAGCGCAGTTTCTGAGGAGGCTGTGCATTCGGGAAACGGGAAACGAGGTTTTCGCGGACACCCCCAAACGAGTTTATTTTACGTATCAAATCATTGCAAGTTAATCCCCTTATATTGCAATGTCGATGGCCTTCGCCTTCATGTTGGGTCCTTCGCCGTCGGTATTGTTTTCTCGAGCGCAGGCCCAGGGGATAGTTCCGCGCGCTTTTCGCGGACCCCTGTGCCAGCCCCTCCCCCCCTGTCGTTGCCCCTCGCGTGGGCGGCGGCGGGCCTCTCGAGGGCGATCTCCGGGGGGGGCACTGGAGCGGGGGGGGCGGGCGCGGCTGGCGAGGGAGGAAGGGGGGCACCCAGGTTTCGGAGAGAGATAGACGGAGTTACATACTTATATATAGATCGATATAGATATAGAGAGAGAGAGAAAGAGAGAGAGTGAGAGAGAGAAATTAAAACAATATGTGTATATAGATATAGAGAGAGAGAGAGCGCTGTTGGTCTTTTGGCCCCCGGGGGTGTCCCTCGAGGCCGGCCTCTGGGGCCCGTGGTGGGCCCCCGGGAGCAGCCGAAGTACCGTGGGCCCGCCGCGGGCGGCGTGGGCAGCGGCGGTGCCGGGTTCGGTTGCTGTCGGTGGGATCGGTTCGCGGAGGGCGGCAGTGGTTACATCTAGGCCTCCGAGATGGGGCTCGAGCAGAGGGGGCCGGAGAATCACGCCGCATCGTCGATGCGGCTCGATGTGGAGCCCGACTTGCTTCACGTCGACGTCGCCGATGTACCGCCCACGACCGCCCACGTCGACGATGCATCGTCGGTGCATCGCCGATGCATCGCCGATGTATCGGCGATGCGGTGCGATCCTCCGACCCCATCTACTCGGACCCCATCGAGGAGGCCTCTATTACAGGCGGGACGCGCCGCGTGGACACGATGCGCGTTGATCCCGTCATCGATCGTGTGGTTTCTTCAGTGTCGGGCGTCGTCAGCACAACGCACACGAAGGGGTCGTACAGCCAAGACGCCGAAGTGAGGACCTCTCTGGGCTCGGGAGGGGCCCGGGTGCTCGTGCTGCTGTTCCGGCTTATATGCAGCAGGGCCTGCTTTTGTGGCTTGGGCCCACCGTGGTCAGACGAGCCCCTTCGTTCGTACGAGGCGTTTTCAATGGCCGCGCGATGGTTGTGATGATTCGGTCGTCGGACAATCGACTATCTCGCAGGATGAACACTCGGAGGTTGATAGATCTCCTACCCTGACACGTCGATTCAGGAATTGGCCGTTTTCGGTTCGCGAGGGGGCGTCGCGGCCGTCAATTTTGCGGGTCCAGGTCCGTCGGTTTCGGTCCTGGGCCGTTTTCGCTAAAGGGAGGTTTACTAAAGGGAGGTTTATCCACCGCCGATTTTCGCCGCCGGGCGATCGACTATCTCCCAGGACGAACGGCTGCTGCTGGTGACGTGGTCAGGGCGAGCGGGGCCGGCGGCGGGTCTCTCGGGGCCGATCTGCGAGGGCACTCTGGAGGCGAGGGGGCTCCGGCCGCCGAGGGAGGCGGGAGGATCCCCGTCGGTCGTTGGAGGTCAGAGTGAGGGGGAATCGTGAGTGACTG
>CAUYUJ010017727.1:679303-694303 GCA_963575745.1 Prorocentrum cordatum | reverse complement strand
AGGGACGCCTTAGGGAATCTCAAGGGTTCCTTAGGGATTCGTAAGGATTTCTTGAGGATTCTGAAGGATCCCCGAGGGATTCCCTAAGGATTCTGAAGAATTCCTTAGGGACTCTGAAGGATTCCTTCGGAATTCCTTTTGGGATTTTGAAGGATTCCTTCGGGATTCTTAAGGCTTCCTCAGGGATGCTTTAGGAGTCCCTAGGGATTCCCCAGCGAGTCTTAAGGATTCCCTAGGGGTTCTGAAAGATTATTTAGGGATTCTTGAGGATTCCCGGAGGACTTCGCATGGATTCTTAAGGATTCGTGAAGGATGCCCAAGGGATGCTTAAGGATTCCCTAAGGAGCCCCTAGGGATTCTGAAGGATTCCCAAAGGCTTCCTTAGGGATTCTGAAGGATTCCCTAAGGATTCCTCCAGGAGTCCCTCGGGATTCTGAAGGATTCCCTCAGGACCCCCTACGGATTTTAAAGGATTCCCTAAGGATTCCCTAAGGATTCCCTAAGGATTCCCTAAGGATTCCCTAGGATTCCCTAGGATTCCCTAGATTCCCTAAGGATTCCCTAAGGATGCCCTAGGATGTTGTGTTGTGTTGTTCGCCCCCCCCCCCCCCCCTTCGGACTGACCGGGGGGGCAGTGCCGGCCTTCTCCACTGTGGTGGAACCGGCGGATCCGCTCCCGCACCCCGGGGGGGCCATGCCGGCCTTAACCTTGTTGTTGTTGTTGTTGTTGTTGTTGTTGAACATGATTTATTCTAAAGAATAATTATTGTTGGGCCCCCTGGTGCGCGCCCCCCCTGCGCCGCCTAGGCCGCAGCTACATTTTCATCATTTTCGTGAGGAAGCCTCAGAAAAGAGGGTGTGTACAGGATCCGGTTGTTTTGTTGTAATCCGCTTTCCCTTGCAAAAAACAATGGAAAATGACATTTCTTGTTCTAATATAATCAAATTTCAAGAATCCCTTGCAAAAAATAAGGTAAAGTGGACATTCGCGCGCGCAAGACGAAATCCTTCCAAAACCTTAGTGTTCGCAGCGATTTTAACATAAAAACATCAAAAAACCAATGGTTTTTCAACAAAAAAATGTCAAAATCTCATCCCGCGCGCTCTTGCGGATTCGTAGGAAACCCAACACTTTTTAAACATTTCTGTCAAACGGGCTTTTGCGAGCAACTTTTTCGAACTTCTGCGACAACGGTTGCGCACCTGCCAGGGCCATCATCCCTGTCAAATAATACCATGCGGGACACATTCGTTTTTTCTTCGCGCGCGCACGCCGTCGTCGTCGGCCGCGGGGCCCTGAATAGTAGCCACGGTCGTCCGCATGCCACGAAGTGAAGTGTCCGAACGTCATAGGGCGGGAAGCTGGGTGTGGGTGGTGGCGAAGAGTCGTTTGGAAATTTGGTAGAGCTTGAACCGGCCCCCCCACAAAGTGGGGGTATTGCCCGCCTCCTATGAAAACCCTGGCACTGGTGAGAACGGAGTGTCCCCAGTCTTAAATGATTGTTGTTGTTGTTGTTGCTGTTGCTGCAATTGTTGTTGGTGTTGTTGTTGATCACCCATTTCCAGAGAAATGTTTGTTGATCCCTCTTCCACCTGGGCACACTGTAGATTTGCAATTGAAGTGCCCTTCCTGGGGCTCGCACCCGTTGTTCTGCACGGGAAAGTTCGTGGAGTCTCAGAATGGGGTTGTTGGCCCAAGGTTTACAACGACAGCGGCTCCCGCTTGATATTTCCTCTCAATGTATTCCAAAATCGCGTTCGGGCGCGGGACGCCCTCACAATTTATACAGGAACCGCGCTCTCGCGTGCGACGCCCCCGCAAGTGATTCAGACGTCGCGCCCCCAACGCTCAGGAATCACGCTCTTGCTGTGCATTCCCAAACGATTTGTTTAGGAATCGCGCTTCAACACTCATGCAGGACGCACGTTTCAGCAACCCGTCTGCTCGACCTGGCCGCATGGGCCCGCCTTCCCGACCCGCCTGTTCGGGATCCGCCCGATTTCCCCGTCTGGTTGTGCCACGTGTTTTCTGGTTGTGCCCCCCGTCCTTCCACTGTCTCTCGTGTTCCATCCTCCTCATTCCCTTGTTGTCCCCTCCTTCCATCCGTGCTCGTTTCCCCTGCTTCAGGGGCTGCACGGAATACACGTTGCAAGTAATGTATATATATATATATATATATGTGTATATGTACATATATATGTAGATATGTATATATATACACATATATACATACCCCCCAAGGCTTACGATCGAAGACGAAGAGGGCGCGCATTGAAGGTGTGGGATACACGTGCTGGATAGCACACGAACAGATACTAGCGAACAGTCTTAAGTTGATGGTTGTTTCTGCTGCTGTTGTTGTTGTTGACGACGACGACGACAACGCTTCCAGGTGACCTGGCCCTAGCGGCGAGGCAGCAGGCCAGCACCCACGCCAACACCCACGCCCACACCCACGCCCACGCCCACGTCCGCACCCGCGCCCACACCGTCGCCCACGCCCACGCCCACGCCCGCACGCGCATCCACGCCTACGCACACACCCGTGCGCTAGCCTACGCCCACGCCCACGCGAACGGAGTCTTACAGGATTCCGCCAACAGGTTTGGGGTTTAAAAATCAGGCCGCGCGACAATTTCTTGGCGTTTCGCGTAACTCCACAACAGCTTCCCCACCTGCTGGGATGTCTGGGCCGGTCACCTGCCGACGCTGTCTGCGTCTCAATGAGGGGCATTTTGTCCCTCGCGTGTGCATACGCCACTGCGGCCAATTTACATCGTACCGCGCCCCGGACGTTGTGTCCGCTCCTTGTCCCCCGCCTTGGAGCCGCAAACCAAAAAAGTAACTCCACAACCCATCCAGAAACGATTCCCAGGCGCTATGGCTTGATTTCGGGTGGGGAGGAGCGTGCAGTGGAACAAAAGGCTGGGGAAACCACGATGCCCTAAAAAGAGCAGCGTGGAGGAGGAATCGGAGAAGGAGGAGAAGGAAATCAGGAGGGGGAGGAGGGAGCAGGGAACAAGGAAGAGGAGGACGAGGAGGACGAACAGGAGGCATGGACGGATGAGGAAGAGAAGGAGGAGGAGGGGGAGGAGGAGGAGTAATTCGGAGGAGGAAGAGGAGGAGGAGGAGGAGGAGGAGGAGGAGGAGGAGGAGGAGGAGGAGGAGGAGGAGGAGGAGGTGGAGGAGGGGGGGGAGCAGAAAGGCCAGAGGCCTCTTGGTTGCCGTTCTGAGTCTCTTCGTGCGTCTCTTGTCTTGGGAACCTCTTTGGGACCTCTTGGGTGCCTCTTGGGGCCTCCTGGGCGCGTATTGGGGCTCTCTTCGGGCACTCTTCGGAGCCTCCAGGGCCGTTTGGGGACCATCTTGGAGGAGACCGATCAAAGAAAAGGGGGTGGTTCAAGTAGCGTCGCCCTACAGATCTGCTCTTGGACCCTTCTTGGAACGCTCTTAGGACGCTCGTGGGCGCTTTGGGTGCCATCTTGGGGTCTCTTGGGCGCCTCTTGGGCCCTTTTTTTGCTTTCGCGTGAGCCTTGAAAACCGTCTGCTGGCCGTCTCAAGCGCACCTAGGAATCCTGCAGATTCAGGGCCCCGGGGCTTTCAGAGTATCAAATCGCGCTGGCGGGCAGTACAAGTGGCGGTACGCGTGGCAGTCTCCAGCTGGGCACCTGGCCGCTGCGCCCTCGCTGCCTCCACGACTGCTGCCTGCGGGAACGGCGAGGAAAAACAGCAGGGGATGCCCCCCCGCGCGCGGCTGCCAGGACTGGGCGTGCTGCTTGCTCAGCGGGGAGAGGGACGAGATAGTGCCCGCCGAGCAGATGAGGCTGTGCGCGGGGCGGGGCAGGCGCACAGTTACTCCTGGTCCGCCCCCTCCCCCCCATCTCCCTTCGCCTCCTATTCCTCCTCCGCCTTCTCCTCCTCCTCCTCCTCCTCCTCCTCCTCCTCCTCCTCCTCCTCCTCCTCCTCCTCCTCCTATCCCAGGTGGCTCCCGACCCGACCACCACACCTTCGCCACCTCTTGCACATCGCGTATCGTGCACGCAGATGCGGGCTGCATGCACTGTTATCCGGAGCCCGTGACGGCAGCTTCTGCTGTACAATTCCGGTGCGGCGAAACACAATCGTCTGTTGGACATAGAATGCTGCATACCCAAGAAGGATGTGCACGCTTTGATTGGCACGCAAGCAAGATCGTTCGGACAGCTCGCGACCGACATCCGAGCGCTTCAAAAACATTGGAATGTTGAAGCCAAATATAGGAAAGAGCCCTAGATCTTACCCTCAAGCGGCATCACGTTTCTCTTGAAAGGTCCAGCTTTCCTCGCAGCTCTCTCAAGCGTAAGCATGACACCCCGAAGCAGTGTTGGGGACGATGCGGAGCTATTGCATTGCAGTCTGGATTGGCCCTTTCATGGATTTATTGGCATGCATTTCCCGCCCAGGCAGACATCACCAGCGTCACGGCCGAAGCGCACGAAGACGATGCAGCTCATGATCGACTGGTTGATTGGAGTGTTTCAGGCAATGTCTCGGCGGCGGACTGTTGTTTTTTGACTGCTACCGATTTGAATTGCGGTTTTTATTGCTACGCAGAAGATAGAATCGCAGGCCCTCGCGCATGCGAACGAGACCCCACGGCTTCGATGCTGCTGTGTCCCGTTTTGGCAGAATGGAGTATTTGCGCAGCCAGCATTTTCTTCGCCAGCCCACGCAAATTGATAACAGCCCGGAGTCTTACATTGATCATGGTTGTGCACCGCAGGAGCTGCGACAAGGTTTCGAAAATTGCCAGGTCATGTGCGCCGCGGGACGAGCATTACAGCTACACGACACACCGAGCGCAAGATGACCGCCCATTGCAGATAGCAGTGCGCATCAACTTGTCTGCGCGGCCTCTGCCAGCCAACGAGCAATGGCTTGACTGTGGAGCTCATTTGTTTGCTGTCTGCAGCAAGGATACAAGTGGCAAAAACTTCTCGGGGAAATTGTAATTCTTGGCGCGTCAAGGACGACGGGTCCATCGAGATGGAAGCGCGATGAGATATCGATCATATCGATCAAGTCAATAGAGAGTGCGTAAACATTGCGAATCAGGCGCTTGCCGCAGCATTTAACAAGAGCCCCCTTTACACAGAACCGCGCACCGAAGGCATCCGGCCAGTCGAGTAACATTCGGCTGTTCGATGAGCGAGGTCGGGCCCATTGATGGAGCAGCACTTTCAGATGGTATCGTGACCCATCCAGCACAGCAGCAAAACCTCGAAGTGGGCGGCCAAACAGCAGTGAGCAAATATCGCGGGGCGCCGAGTGGAAGGGGCTCAACCAGGCCGCGAAGTCAAGCGACGGGTATCTTTTTGAGTTATTGGCCAGATCGGTCGCAGGAAAACAACGAGGACCTCGCTAACGCAAGTTCGCGGCTACGCCATCTTCAGCGGCATCGGCCAGAGGCTGGAGCATTCGGGGGGCACTGCCCCCAGGCAAGGTGGTCGTTCTGCCGCAGAGATTTACGATCGACGAGATTGAACAGGAGATGCGAGACGAACAGCGCGACAAACGAGATAATGCGGATGCCATGTACTTCTCGGCAAAATATTGGGAACTTTCGTCGCGATATTTCTGGACATCGCAGTTTTGGATGAGCTGTCTCGCCTGGGGCATTCCCGCAGAAGCATTGAGAATGACCATTGCTCATGCGTGGGTGAAGCCATGGAGGCCGCGGCGAGACCGCCGAGAGGCGACCAGATCTGCGATGGGCGTTCTTTGGATGTTGCCATATCGCCTCCAGGCCGCTGGCATGTCGCACCCCTCCGATATCGCGACGCTGCGAACTTTCTTGTTTCTGCCTAGCACATGATGCAGCGCGCGCGACCCCCCCCCCCCCCCCCCCCCCCGGTCATTATTCGAAAGCTGATCTGAAATTTGCCGAATACAGATGCACGGCAGGGGTACTTCGACTAGAGGGCGAGTCTGGGAACTTCTGGAGGAACTCCGAGGGCATTTTCCTTGGATACTTCTGCGCCCCGCATTTGTTCACGCGCACTGTCGGCCCCCTCGCCGTGGGGAAGATGGCCGGCGCGCGCGCGCTAGAGCAGCTGCGTCGCGCATTAGAGGCGATCGCCCCCCGGGACTCCGAGGGCCTCCAGCAGATGGCCCCGACAGGTTTCGTAGACGAGATCGCCGACGAGATCCCAGAAAGTAACATAGCCGGATGCGCTACTAGATAGGCACGCTGGTGCTAGGCAGCAAGCTCGGAAACATCTTGGTCGACATAAGCACGAACGGCATCGGGGCATCGCAGAAAACCAGCAACAGCGAGGACGCAGCCTGCATAAAGGGTCCTGGAGCACACGCGGTCAACGGTTTGATCCACAAGCAACGCAGCAACATGGCATGTGAAACAATACACCATATTAGATATCAAGGTGGACTTCAATCTAGCACTTTCACGCCAGCCCTTGAAATTGCGAAAAGAATGCGGGACCTGCGTGCGTTTTGCTTCTTCCTGGGCAAGTCCTGGATGATCAAACGCATCAACTTTGGGGCCTGGGGAAGCATGCTCGAAGGTATCCTTGACAACGCCGCGCTCAGCGGATTAGAGGCAATCGTCGAAGGCATGGAGCCGTTCGCCAGCGGCGATCTGTTCGCGCTGGAGACCCTCGCGCAAAGGACGCGCGATACTTGGAGGCACAGCGGCGCGGGATGAGTCGCCCTTGTGCGTTGTCGACTGCCCTGCCCAGGTAGTCTACAGAAAGTCGCGCGTTGCGCCTTCGTTTCTCGAATTCAGAATCAGATGGTTCGAATAATTCCAGGGAGCGTTCCCGGATCGCGACAATAACCGGCGCATTTCGGCCCATTGCTTCGGGTGATCTCCGATAGATGGCGACATGCGCGCCGAGTTTAGAGCTCTGCGCGCTCGCGCTCCTCCACGGGCGAGCCATCTCGAGAATGGCGCCTTCGCGCTTCGTGACATTGAACGCGCGAGTGGCATGTTGGAGATGGGAGTCCAAGCAGCACTTTCTTACAATAGTTCGAGGTTTTCAGTGGGTCGATGCGATGATTTGCGATATAGGTCACCTACCCCCAGGCCCCTGCCCCAGACGGGCGACAGGGTGATGGGGGGGAGTTCGCGCGCCAGGAGTTACTGGAGGACGGGGAGATGCCTGAAAGCCGGCGGCATCCCGAGCGCGCCCAATGGAGACGCGTCGCCAGCGAGACCGGAGGCGCGCGCGGCATACTGAGCATCGCGCGAATCTTGGCCACAACTCATAGCTGCCCCATCTATCATGGCACGTGTCGGTTCACACCCGTAGCCGAACAGCGCGTGCATGCAAGCCTACGCAGACAGAATGCCCAGCAAATCGCGGGCGATTCGAGGGCAACATTATCGCGCCGAGTTCGATGGAGTGTCCGATATGCGAAGAATCGTTCGATGACCTGCTGCTTTGGCTCGATCATGCCTGGGGGCGCTAGGCTCCGCCGCTGCTGTTGTCTGACTTCTGCGCGCCCGAGGCACGCGGCAATGCGTCGCGAGTCTCGGGCGGAATTGCCACCCGCAGAGCGCAGCTGGAAGAGGACATGGGCAGCGGATGGGGCCCAGCAGCCCCTTGGATCCAAGCGTGGCCGGCGAGGGGGAACAGGAGGCGAGGGGCCGCGGGGTCGGTCGGTTCGAGATTGGCCCCAGAGCGCCCCAGCAGGAGGCCCGAAGAGCAGGGCAGCCAGGATCGACTCAGACATTGAGATGGACGGCGACGAGCCAGATAAGGAAATCATCGTCACCATGAAGGCGTTGATCGCACAGTTGGAAGCGAGAGCCCGGCACCTCGAACACGAGTAGACGACCGCGGCCACCGTAGACCGCAAGCACCAGATAGTCGCCGACGGCAGTAAGGGCTACCAGGAGTTCGTGAAGGCGCGCAAGGCGGACCCAGAGACGGACTTCGGCTCGCCAGCCTCCCACGTGGCCGACACCGCTCTCTTCGCATTGGATGGCTGGCAGTTCAAGGGCACCTCGGCCAGACGCTCCAAGATGACGCGCGCGATCGAGCTGCCTGTCGCCACGATCGAGGCAGCAGGCCCAGATGCCGCGGCCACGTGGATCAAAGAAGCGACCACCTTCCCGACGCGCGACGAACAAGGGCAGACCTGGAAAAGCAGGCTCACATTCAAGTTTTTCGGGCGGGTACCTGCGCCCGACGAAGATGGCCATCGGCAGGGATTCTTGGCGGCGACTCAACAGGAGGATCGCGCCTTGCACCTCAAGAGCCCCATCGAGATGCCCACGGCGCTCCTGCAGATCGAAGGCGCCCCCTTCGAGGTCGACGCCGTTGTCGGGGAACATATGGGGCACGGCGGTGGCAAGCTGGTCATGAGCCCCCCCCCGTAAGGGGCGACACGCCCGCGTCACCTTCCTACGCTTGGTGGTGGATGAGTTACGCCGTGATGTCAAACATGACAGACTACATGATCGGCTGCGAGAGTGGATTGTCCATGCAAGATGCAGGCAATGTGCCTTGCTCCTCGTCGCCTCCCCCTGCGCTTGCGCCTGGACCGTTTTCTGGCCTGGTCTCGGGGACAGCACGAACGATGTAGATCGCGGACTTGTTTTCCCGATCAACTACGGCAGGGCTTCTTGCTTTCCGTTGTTCGGGCGATGTGGAGGCCAATGGCATGCGAGAGGCGTTCTCTTCTTCTCTCACGATCTCGAGCCCCCTCCGTTCGGCCAAGAGGTGGGCGGCCAGGCTCACGTGCGGCGGCCCTTGTGTTGCGCGGTCACCAGCCATTGTCGCGAGCGCACGGCGTTCCTAACGGAGCTGCGAAGCAGAGGGTGACACGCAACAAGTCGTTGTACCCCCCATCCAGGTTCACGAACACGCTTACTGATCAGAGAGGTTGAACTGACTGGGTGGGAGCGAGCGCGATCCTCCTCTTCCTCCTCTTCCTCCTCTTCCTTGTCCTCCTCAGCCGTCCTCCCGTTTTCGCCGTCTTCCTCCAACGGGGCCCAACTCCACAGAAGGGGTGGGGGCGTTTTCGACGCCCCGAAATACGCTTTAGCATCATGGCGGGTTTTTACCAGGTCAGCAGGACTGCGTTATCCGAGGCCGCTGCCGTCTTGATTGGTAAAGTCGCTGCCACATTCTTGAGTTGCTGCGTAACCTCATTCGCCCACCCAGAAGCGATGCCCAGACGAATTGCCCTGAGCAGGGATGCGGAAGAGCACGCACTTGAATAAAGGGTTGGGGAAGCCGTGCTACCCAAAGAGGGGGAGGATGGAGGAGGAATCGTAGGAGGAGGGGGATGAGGGGGAGATGGAGGGAGAGGGGAAAGAGGGGGGGGCGGAGGGAAGAGGACGAGGGAGTTGTCGGATGAAGAGGAGGAGGGGGAGGAGGAGGAGGGGGGGGAGGTGGAGGAAGTGTAAGAGGAGGAGGAGGAAGAGAAGAAAGGCGAACAGAAAGGGTTGGATGCCTGTGGTCGCCATTTCAGATGTCTCTTGAGAGCTTTTTGGAGTCCTCTTGGGACGTCTTGGGACTTCTGGGCGGTTTCGGGGGCCTCCTGGAGCGTCTTGGGTGTCTCGGGGGAGCCTCTTGTGGCCTCTAGGATAGCTGCGTGGGCGGGCGAAGGGAATGGACCCGCCGTTGCTAGGGGGAAGCTGGGCTCAATGATTCCTCCCCCCCGTTGGCCGGCGATATCTCGGGGGTGTCCCGCTGGTGTCCCGTGGTGTTTTGTGGTGTTCTGTGGCGCGGTGTCCCGTGGTGTCCAGTGAGGTCGATATTGACATCGATTGCGTGAGATCGATAGAGAGATCAGTATTGGGATCGAATCGTGAGATCGATGGTGGAGTCGATAGTCAAATCGATAGTGAGTTTGATAGTGGGATCGGTAGTTAGGTCGATTGTGAGATCGGTGGATAGTGGGATCGATGGGTAGAGGGACATCGACACTGAGATCGATAGTAAGATCGATCGTGAGATTGATCTTGAGATAGCGAGTGAGATCGGTAGTGTGAGCGATAGGTAAAACGTTAGTGAGATCGATAGTGATGTCGACTGTAAGATCGATAGATAGTTACATTGAGGTATCGGAAGTGAGGGGAGGCGGACAACCTGTTGAGGTTTCGTGTTCATGTCGTGCTTGCGGGCGATCCGAAGCTGCATGGGCGGGCGAGAGGAATCAACCCTCGACTGCAAGGGCGCCGCTGGGGCAGAACTCACCCCCCACCCTCGGTTGACGGGCGGGTACTGGGGATTTTCCGCCATGGTGGTTCGATTGTATCCCGTAGTGTCCCACGGTGTCCCACGATGTCCCGATTGGTGTCCCGACTAGTGTCCCGGTGGTGTCCTGGTGGTGTCCCGATGGTGTCTCAGTGGTGTCCCGATTGGTGTCCCGATGGTGTCTCGTAGTAAGATCGATGGTGAGATCGATAGTGAGATCGATAGTTAGATCGATCTTAAGATCCATAGTGGGTTCGATAGTGGGATCGAGGATGATGTCGATAGTGAGAGGGATAGTTAGATCGATTGTGAGTTCGATGGTCAGATAGATTGTGATGTCCCGTCGGTGTCCCGTCGGTGTCCCGTCGTGAGATCGATGGTGCGATCGTCAGTGATTTTGATCGTGAGATCGATAGTGAGATCGATAGTGAGATCGATCGTGAGATCGATCGTGAGATCGATTGAGTGAGACCGTGCTTCCTCCCTACCCCGAACCTCCCTATCACCCGAAGGGTGGTTGTCTGGGTAGGATAAGATTGATCATGAGATCGTAGTGGGGGCGATATTGAGATCGATAGTAGATCGGAGGTTGGGGGTGAGTTCGGAGTGAAGCGGAGACCCCCCACCGGGAAATCGGTTTCGGGTTGTGTGGGTAGAATATGATTGATCATGAGATCGTAGTGGGGGCGATATTGAAATCGATAGTAGATCGGAAGGTGGGGGGTGAGTTCGGAGTGAAGCGGAGACCCCCCACTGAAAAATCGGTTTCGGTTTCGTGTTCGTGTCGTGCGTGCGGGCGAGGCGAAGCTGCGTGGGCGGCCGAGAGGAATGAACCCGCCGTGGCTAGGACGGAACTGAGCTCAATGACTCTAAGCCCCATGGTTGGCCAGCGGTGGCTCGGGGGTGTCCCGCCTGTGTCCCGTAGTGTCCGGTGGTGTTCTGTGGCGCGGTGTCCCGTGGTGTTCCGTGGTGTCCGGTGGCGCGCTGTCCCGTGGTGTCCCGTGAGGTCGATTGTGAGATTGATAGTGAGACCGATAGACAAATAGATAGTGAGATCGGTCGTGGGGTCGATAGTCAAATCGATAGTGAGATTGATAGTGAGATCGATAGGTAGATACAGAGTGAGATCGATCGATAGATAGATTGCCAAAGAGGTGCTCCGTGGTGTCCAAATGGTTTCTGCCGAACACGAGCGGACCCCAACCGCACACCGAAGGCTGACCCCCCCGAAGGCAGACCCCCCATACAACCTCCTTACCACCCGAAGGGCGGTCGTGTAGGTAACATTTGTGTGATACGTTTCTGTTCCAGACTGTCGTTGAAACAGTTTGGTCGCCAGACCGGGGCAAGGCAGGATGTTGGGCAAATTGTGCCCCCAGTGGGCTAATGAAACACTTGCTGGCCCGCTCTACCAAAGCCGTGCCAGGGCGAGAGACCTACATGCGCGAAATACCTTCCAGAGCGTTGCCAATTGCACGCGAAGATGCGCAATGTTTCACAGCGACGGTAATTGCGTTTCGCCTCTGATATGTCCACGGCCTTCGGGAGTTGTCGGTTTGTTTTGCTGTATGTACGATAGCAACACGTTGCCGTAATTAATTCATGCCATTCTTATGCAGCCGAGGCTCGATAGGAAGTTCTTTCGCTCAAGGTCGGTGGTTGAGATGGGAAGCCACTCGATAGTCGACAACACGCACGTGTCACGGAATCCGCGCGGGAGGTTTGCGGGACGGCGCGCCAAATCGATAGTGGATGGGCCAGCACGCCCAGAAATTCTGGCTTCTCGCCCCCCGCTTGGAAATTCATTCACCAGGGGCGAAAATCCGGGAAGGTATCATCATCCCGCTACAGTGCATGGATTGTGGGCCAGAGTCCTCAGGGATGCTTCTCGGGGCCTCTTCGGAGCGCTCTCGGGGGGCCTCCTGGAAGCAGTTTTGGGGCCTCTTTGGGGCCGTTTGGGGGTGTCTCTTGGGGGCCTCTCGGGTGCCCCTTGGGGTCTGCCTGGAGAGGCCTTTCGGGGGGCCTCTGGGGGCCTCCTGGGGCCTCCTTGGGCGCCCCGTGGGCCGTGCTGGAGCGTCGGGAAGCCGAAGATGCGAGAGCACCAAAATCGTTCAAAACCTAGAGAATAATGGGTGTTGCCTCTTGGGGTCCTCTTCGAAGGCCTCTTGGAGGCCTCTTGCGGCGTCTTGGAAGCCTCTTGGGCCGTCTGGAAGCCTTCTTGAGCGTCTTGGACCGATCATTCGGCGAGTACGGGCTCTCTCGGACCGTCTTAGGGGCCTCTTGGGCCCTTTTGGTTCGTTTCTGGGCCCTCTAGGGCTAGAACAAGCATGTGACAAGACGCGGCCCACCCCACGAGATTCGGCCCGCTGGGGTCCGGGTCCCTCAAGAATCCTTCATCCAGAGAACCGAGAACCGCATCAAGGTACTTGAAGACGCGCCCACTCGGTGCCTGGCCGCACGGTGGTGGATTCCTCCCTGGCGCACGCCCTGAACGCCTCACATTGTGCGTCGGTATCCGTGCATAAGAGAGGGGCAAACATTCGCATTGATAGGCAATTTGCGTTACGGTTTAGACTCCAATGTTGGCACGAGTGCGCACAAGAGCACGGCTCAAATGTCACGGAGTCGGTGCGGGGCCTGTTTGAGGGAGCCTTGGGACGGATGCGGATTCGGAACCACATGGGCTCACGCCGGACCGATTACGTGGCATGGAAAGTGCGATGTCGACGGTCCCAGCACCTGCTTTTCTCGCCTGCCATTGACCGTCCACCGTGGGACCTCTCTGTTGGCACCATTGCGAAGGAATACAGATCATTGACAGAACGCGTGGAGCCGTAAGTCAAAGGCATAAAAAACGCCCCTACCCTGGTTTACGAGGCGTTGTTCGCTGAACTTCCTGCGGGCTGACAGGGTGAACCCTGCGTGATGTGCCGCGTCCTGGCGGCTCTAGGCTTTGGGGGGTCCCAGGAGGTTTACAGACCACGCACTTGTAAGCCAGGGCAGGGTCGTTTTTTCATCCCTCAAATACGGGGGAGGGGCCAGGGCGACAAGGGCCATGCATGTCCACCGACCTTGGCCAGGCCCCTCCTGGGGGCCCAGGAGCGGCGCACGTCTACGCCCACGTGGCTCGGCCAGGGGGGGGGCAGGGGGCAGCTGCGCCTCCGGCCCCGGGCCCGGGACGGGCCCGGGCAGGCCGCGGCGGACGTGCACGGACACCGCAGCCCCAGGGTTATGTCGGGCGTGTCCCCCTACAGGGGGACTGTCGACGAAAAAATGTTTTTTTTATACCCCAGAAATACCCCAACAATAACCCAAGAAGGTCAACAAAATATACCCAAAATAGTCCCCAGACTATTTTTGTATTATTTTTGTTATTATTTCTGCTGTATTTTAATTTTTCGTCGAAAATCCCCCTGTAGGGGGACAGGCCCGACTTACCCCCATGGGTGTGAGGCACGGGGGGAGGCGGCGGCTGGCAGGCCGAGCTCGCAGCTCGCGCGGGCGCCCGCGCGTGGATCGATCAGGGCCCGGTCGGCAGCGGCATCGATCGGCCACGCGGGATGGGGCGCGAGTCCGTGCTCTCGGGTGAACCGAGCGGCACTGATGCCCCTGCTCCATGGACAAGGGCTCCCACGAGGGCGCGAAGTTATTCGCGCTTCGCGCTTCGCGGTCCTCGTTCCTTCTCCCCCCTCCTCCTCGTCCTCCTTTTCTCCCTTTGGGGGGGCGGCGCGAGGGCGCGAAGTTATTCGCGCTTCGCGGAGCGCGAAGCGCGAAGTTATTCGCTCCCTGGACCTCTCTCTGGGTGCGCTCTGTCCCGAATCTGGAGGTGGATCCAGCGGTTCAGGAGCGAAAGAAGGACGCACATGTACATGAATCCACGCCGGTTTCGAGAGTACGCACTGCGCAGATGTTCGTGCAACGCGGCCGGTCTCGCGGATCGAGGGGCCGTGTTCGTGTACATAGCTGGGCGCGTACGTCCTTTGTGGCCTCCCTAGCGGTGGCGACGAGGGCTTGCGAGGAGGCCCACGGAAGCGAAAGCGAGGCAATGACAGAGGTAGCGGTACCTCTTCCTCCGAGGTTGCGTTTCTTCGATGCGGGGAGGCGATGATCAGCCGCCGGCCCGCCTGCCTGCATGAGCTGACAATGAGCACCCGCATCGGCCCGCATCCCATATCTATGCGACTCCCATATTTCTCGGGGTGGGATTCGGGGAGGGGCTTTTCGGCCACGCGCAGAGGGGGGTAGGGGGAGGGGGGAAGGCTTCTAAGAAGCACCCCTGCTTGTTGGAAGGCGCGGGCCTTGTCTCTAGATGTAAGGAGGGCGCCTTCTAAGAAGCAGCCTCCCTCCCCCTACCCCCCTGTGCCTTCCACCAAGCTTTGGGTGTGGGTTGTCAGATGGGGGTCCACAGGAGGTCCCCTCGGGGTCCGACAATTCTCACCCACACCTATAGCGCCTTCGTCGCCTTGCCCTTCCCCAGTCCTCCTCCCTATAGTCGGCGGCGAGCCCGGGGGGAAGCGAGAAGGGGGCAGGCCTCATCAAAAGGCGGCGGAGCTTTCAGAAGTCCTCGGGCGAAGCCGAGGCTCAGAAATCAAGATGTTCCGCGTAACTCCACTAGCCCATCCAGAAACGACGCCCAGGCGAGAGTTGCCCTGATCAGACATGTGGAGGAGCACGCAGTGGAAGAAAGGCTGGGAAGCCGTCATACCTCAAGTGGGGGAGGATGGAAGAGGAACCCGAAGAGGGAGGAGGAGGAGGAGGAGGAGGAGCAGGAGCAGGAGGAGGAGGAGGAGGAGG
>CAUYUJ010017727.1:609303-674303 GCA_963575745.1 Prorocentrum cordatum | reverse complement strand
CACTAACACCCAACGGGCCACACTAACACCCAACGGGCCACAGTAACAACCGGTCGCGGGGAGGGACCACCCTCCCGAATGAGAAAGAGGGGGTTGGAAGAGGGCATTCCCTAAATCACTCACGCCCTAGAGGGCAGATGGAATCTTTGCTCGGAAAACCGGAGGCCTTCCGAGCCTTCGGAGAAGGCCTGCCCCGTCTCGCCGCCCTCTCTGGGCTCGCTCCGATCTTGAGTGCGCACTGTTCGGCGACGAAGTCCGAACCCTACCCTCGCCAATCCACGATTCAGGCAACTCGATGAGCGGTGGGGACAGGATTCGGAATCCGTCGAGTACGTTGCGAAAATGGAGCCCAGCACCCGCCTCCCATGGACGAGAATTGATTGGCTCCGCGTTTCTCAGTAGGCGTAGGGGGGGGGGGGCGCCGCCCTCGCCGACAACCCCAAAGCGACCCCCGTCGCGGGCAACTAACCCGCCCACGCTTGCACGACGACCGCCACGACGACCGCCACGACGACCACGACGACGACGACGACGACGACGACGACGACGACGACGACGACGGCAACGGCAACGGCAACGGCGACGACGACGACGACGACGACGACGACGTGCCCGAGGGGCGGGCGCCCTGCGCGCGTGCGGCGCCCGGAGGCAGCTGCGCGCGGTGCTCGACGAGGGCCGCCCGAGGATCGTCAAGTACTTCAAGTTCCCGCGAGGCCGGCGCGCTGCCGCGGCTGCTTTCTTCCTCCTCCTCCTCCTCCTCCTCCTCCCTCCTCCTCCTCCTCCTCCCTCCTCCTCCTCTTCCTCCCTCCCTCCCTCCCTCCCTCCCTCCCTCCCTCCCTCCCCCCGTGCTCCCTCCGCCTCCATCTCCCTCCTTCCTCCCTCGCTCCCTTCCTCCCTCCCTCCCTCCCTCCCTGCCTTCCTGCGCAGCCGCTGCCGCGGCGGCGCACGCCACCGCTCACCAAACCACCCCAACCCAGCGCGAAGGCCCCAGACTCGAGGGAGGAAAAGCCACCCAGACCGGACAACTGGCGTTTACGAAACGGCCCTGGGCGTGTACGAAACAACCTTGCCCTGATGGATTCCTTCTCTGAGGGCGCGTTCACGAAACGGCTTCGCGTGTCGGGGTGGTTATTGTCGGGGTGGATTTTTGTGCCCTCTAGAGAACTCCCGAATTTCGGGCCGGGGCGTGTGTGCGAGTTCAGTCGCGTTTCCTCCGTGTTCTGGGGAGCGCCACCACTGGTAATTGTCGAGCCTGACGGCGGCTTCGGGTTGGGGTGGTTTGGTAGGCAGTCAGCACGGCAATCGGAGGGCGCCGACTGTACACTTCTGCCCAGGCGATCCTAGTCCCAGGCTCTCCGAGGAGGAAAAATTCCCGATACCGCTACCCTGGCCTCGTTTTCCTATTTTTGGGCATCTTGGGCGGCCCTCGTCGCCACCGCTGGATTCGCCTCGAAATTCTTGTCAGTACGCACCCCAGGCGAGGTCCAGGGAGCAACAGTATTGTACCTTTGGGTTTCCCCAGGGTCGGTGTATGTGCCGCCGTGCCCAAGAGCGTATGCGGTAGGCTCGAGTCGTGTCGACCAGCGGCGACCCCACCGCCCGCGTTCAACGTTGCACGCCGCCAGCGGCCCAGAATCGGTCGATGGTGAAAGAGTCGAGGTTTCGGAAAAGGCCGATCGTTCCAGGCTGAACGATCCCCGCGGTGTCAAAAGCCAACGCCAAAGTCTTGGCATCGCTCGGACGTGTGCACTTTTTCTCGGCGAGAATCATCGAGGACCATCCTGGACCATCGAGCCAAAAAGACGCGCACGACACCGAAAAATGCACGGGACTTGGACGTCCGAGCGACGGCACGAAGTGAGCGCGGCGCGAGCCTGCCGCGCACCTCTGCACCGTCTCCGGCGGGGCGCCGATGCCGGGCCAAGGAGCCCTGCGCGTGGGCCTTCGCGCCCGGAGGCCACGGGGGCGTGTGCGCCGATCCCGGGCCCGGGATGGGCCTGGGCCAAAGTCGGGCCTGTCCCCAGGCCATCCCTCCCCCCTCCTCCCTCCTCCCTCCTCCCTCCTCCCTCCTCCTCCTCCTCCTCCTCCTCCTCCTCCTCCTCCTCCTCCCCCTCCTCCTCCTCCTCCCTCCTCCTCCTCCTCCCTCCTCCTCCTCCTCCTCCTCCTCCTCCTCCTGCCACAACTGGGGGAGCTGTGGTCCTTACCCCCCTGGGGGACCCATCGATTGCGACACCCTTCCCGAGAGATCGTCGATAGTCTGGGGAGTATGTTTTGAATCTGTTTGGGCATCTCTGGGGTATTGTTTGACGATTTTTATGTTTCGTCCAAAATCCCCCTGTAGGGGGACAGGCCCGACCTACGCCTGGGCCCAGGATGCCCTCCTGGACTACAGTCGGGCCGCCGAAGAAGGAACCAGTACCGTTGCGGAGGGGCGCAGTGTTCCCTGATGAGTTTACAGCTTGTCTCGGGTGTTCCTCCGGTTCTCCATGGTAAGTCGAAGTTGAATTTATGCAGAAAAAGGGGCCTCTTTCCTCATTTCGGGTTCCTTGTGACAGCGTTTCGACTGTAGGCCTCCCAGATGGGGTCCGCAGATGGGGTCGGAGGATCGCGTGGCATCTAATGCATCGCCGCTGCGGCTCGATGCGGAGCTCGATGTCCTCCACGCCGACGGCGCCGACGAATCGCCGGCGTCGCCAGTGCATCACCAATGCATCGCCGATGTATCTATCGGCGATGCAGCGCGATCCTCCGACCCCACCTAGTCCGACCCCATCCAGAAGGCCTCCGTAGACTCCTTCCTCGTCGGGGCGCCGAGGGCGAAAGTTTGCAAGCTTCGGGCTCGAGGTTCCATAGGGGAACAAAAAGTGACATAAAAATAAAACACGGAGGTCCGCGCGGATTTCTCGGATCGGCGCTGGAGGCGCCGCCGGGGGGCCCCAGCGCCTACCCGAGAAATCCGCGCGGACCTCCGAGTTTTTATGTTTATGCCACTGTTTGTTCCCCTGTCTCAGAAGCCCCGCCGCTGCTGCCGAAAGGCCCTCCATGGCCTCGAAGAGGGCTCGGGGAGCTGCTCCTGAGACGGGAGGCCCTCGAGCCCTCGCAGGAGCTTCTCTTCGCTTGTCCCCTGCAGGGCGCGCCGCCGAGTCCCCGGATCTCCGAGGGTACGACGTTTTCCAGCTGGGCTGTGTCCCTCGACTTTTCGGCCCTCGTGGGCCGTTTTTTGCGCAGGGCCCATGGCGACGAAGAGTGGATCTGGGGGGAAGAAGCAGGAACGCTCCGCGCATTCCCACCAGCCCATCCAGGAACGCTGCCTTGAGTTGCCATCCTTCTCGGAGGAGCGTGGCATCGATTGGGTATCTCGGGGAGCCTCATTGCTTGGGATGTCTCATGGGGGGCTCTTGGTGGCCTCTTAGGGCGTCTTGGGGGCCTCTTGGTGGCTCTCGGGGCCTCTTGAGGTGTCTTGGGGGCCACTTGGGGTGTCTTGGGGGCCTCTTACGGGCCTCTAGTGGCCTTCTTGGGGCCCTCCTGGAGCCCCCTTGGGGGCCTCGGGGGCCTTCTTGGGACCATCTCGTAAAATATCAATGTAAAAAAGGGAGGTCCCTGATTAGGGCCTCCTCTCTGGAGTTTCAAATGTCGCCTCTTGACGCCCTCTTGCAGCCCTCTGGGGCCCTGTTGGGCTCTTCTTGAGGCACACTTGGGCCATCTTGGAGCCACCTTGAGGCTTCGGTAGTGCAGCAATGCATCGGTCTTCCAAGGTTTTGAAGGGATGTTGGCCTCTTGGGGGCGTCCTGGCGACGCTCCAAAGTCACTTCGACCCGTCTTGGAGCGGTCTCGGGACCTGTTGGAGAGCATCTTGGATACTCCAGATTTCGTAATAAAGGGAGGGGGGTCTCATTTCGGGGGGGGGTCTCTTCCAGGCTATCTTGGAGGGCCTGGGGGGTCTGGGGACGATGTTTTGGAGGGTTCTCCCACGGGGGAGGTCTGAAATGGCTTGTCTTGGAGGGTCCAGACCCCCTCCCCTTTATCACGAAATCTGGAGTACATGAGGGAGCTATCTTGGGCTATCCTGAACCATGTGGGAGGCCACCCTGCTCTCTCTGAGGCCCTCGGCGCCACCTCCAGGCCAGCTCGGACGCTCCAGCGACCAGCCTCCCCCCACCCGGACCCCTGGGGAATGGTGGGCAGGGGGAGAGGTCAAGCTACCCCCCGGTACGGTGGACGGGGGGGTCAAAGAAAGAGGCTCGGCCCCGGCTTGCACCGCAGCGGCAGCCCGCCGCCGAGATGAAAGCACACCTATGATATCGCTTCGACCAAGTCGACGCGATTGAATTTGGTGCAGATCCAATTCGATGCGACCTGCGAGTTCGACTCACCTTGGCCGAAATGCCAGAAAGGTCAAGCTGCCCCCCATCGAGGGACGGCCGTCTCGCCCGCTCCCAACCCGCCCTCCCACCGCGTCACTGGCACCCGAGTCTCGACATGGGCAGGGGCCGCCGTCTCGACCATCCTCGGGGAACCACCGCAGACGCCTAGCCAGGTGCGCCGCGCGTGCCGGGGCATGCTCGGCACCCCTGCCAGAGATCAGAGCAGATTGATCGCGGGACGCCCGCGCATGCTCGTTGCGCGAGAGTGCATGCTGTATCGCGTTTGGCAGGAACGATGGACTTGCGCGCAGCAGAGCATATGGCGGCATTCCCCTCGTTCCTACCGGCACACCATGCAACGTGATCGTTTCGGGCCCGCGCGTGGTCCAGATGTTGCCGCAACGTGCAGTTCGCACTGTTTCATCACAAGGGTGGTCGGTTGTTTGTTCATGGTTCCAGGTTCGCCCTCGGTCAGGTGGAGGTGGTGGCGCAGTTTAATTTGGAACAGTGATGAACCCATTCCCGAAGGGGAACAATGGGGTCGGAAGAGGTCACGCCCTAACCGTCCTAAAGGACTGGTTTGGACTACCCTTCGGGAAGCGGTCGGGACCTCTGGGGCAGCGGATTGGAGAAGTCAAATCGGCGGATGTAAGGGTCCTTCCCCGTCCGTTGGGTGCTCGTGTTGGGGACCTTCCTGGGGCCCACCTGGCGGATCTGTTCGATTCCAGTTGGGCTCTAGCTCGACCCTGGCTCGACTCAAGTTAGACTCAAGTCGACGGACGTTCGAAGTAGCATCGACGCATGAGTGGAGCGAGTGGCTCCAGGAAGGTCCCCAGAACGAGCATCTAACATCCCTCCCGTTCGTCCGACCATCAGTCGTACTTTCGGCCAGATTTTGTTGATCCCTATGTTGGCACCTCTTGCCTGGCGTATCACGTTTCGCTCCCTTGCTCGCCTACCAGTGCCATTATCGTCGTTTGCGTCAGTGTTGTGCCCCCTGTTCCCCCTCTTCTATGCGCTACATCCTCCTGCCGCCTGCCCAGTTTGCTGTTCTGATTTCCGGTTGCACGGTCGGCTTGCCCCAAGGTTTTCCGCTGAATTTGCCCGCTTGTCGACCGAGCTGAATTCAATATATTGAAGACCGTTGGGTGGGGTCGACATGTCGGTGGTTTACCCGAGTGGCACGAGTTTGATCGATCAAACGATGGCTCAACGGAGTCTGCGCTGTGGACGAAACTGGACGCCCCTGTTCGACGCTTGCTGTGAGAATTGGCCATGCCGTGTTCGCGCAAGCTGAAGGGAGAGGGGGATGAATGCTTAAGTCGGGCCTGTCCCTTTACAGGAGGAAGTTCAAAAATAGTAAAAAATAGTCTGGGGACGATTGTTGGACTAGTTTTGACTATGTGTCATTGTTCGTCCAAAATCCGCGTGTAGGAGGACATGCTCGACCTAAATGAATGCTGAGGAGGAGGTTGAGGTGGAGGGGTGTCAGGGGGACGACGCAGAATAGGAGAATGAGGGTGAGGAGGATGAGCTTGTGCGGATGATGATGGTATGTTCATGCCGATAAGCACACACACAAGCCGTACATCCAGCAGGACGCGTTGCCACGACAACCGTTTAAGGCCGCCAAATAATTTTCATATTGCAACACAGATTCGCGTTGGGAGAAAGAGAAGCCGAGGAGAGAAGACAAAGACGACCAGACTATATAGCAGAGGAGTGTTCAGATCTGTCGGCACAGTTTGCACACCTCTGAAGTCCATTGCTGTCTCGGCGGGCCGCGACGCCGGCGTTCAACCCAGATTTCCGGTGTGCCGTCTTGTTGACATACGAGTTGGCGAACGAGCGAACCAGGCCCCTTTGCTATTTTGCGGTGAGTTTCTCACTCTTGAAATAAGCGGAGGCTTTACACCCAAAACGCGCCGCAAACATTTGCAATGGAACGCATCGATTCTGCGTCGGTCATATTGTACAAGACACAGAGAATCAAGCGAACACAACAGTTTACCCAGGACGCCACTGTCGTATACTTTGTATTTCATTTTCCACCCCAATGCTGTATGTGACCACAATTTCGCGACCTGCTTGAAAACGCGCTGCGCTTCGCCCAGGCGCCGGGTGACCTCTGGTGCCCCTTTGCCATCACAAGTAAACATTCCGCGTAGATCTACTGCGTCCCAGACTGTTTTTATAGGGCCTCCATCTGGGCGAACTACCGTGCTGTTCGTCGATAAATGCATCTGTAGCGTGTTGGCCCAGTTCAGCTCAAGACCATATTTCTGCCCTTCCGCGACGATAGCGTTCAACATGTTTTGAATATTAGCTGGACTGTGTGAAACCAACAACGTGTCGTCCGCGTACAGGATGTCTCGTGTTACTACGTAAGCAGTAAGCAGGCTCAGCCTCAAAACTGATATCTTGAAACGCATCATGAAGCATGACTGATTGCACTGCGATAAACAAATAAGGAGAAAGAGGGTACCCTTGAGCGATGCCTGCCATTTGTCGTCCCTCTTGTGGCTTCCCAGTGTGGTCTACAATGGTGAAGTAACGCTCGGCATAAATAGCTCTGATCGTCTTCACCACATCTGAAGGAAGCCCAAGTCGTCGCAGGGCGTCGCACATGCTGTCCGGTCTGAGCCCTGTCGAACGCCTTCGCCCAGCCCAGCAGCAGCACGATGAGGCCACCGTGCTTGCTGTTGTGTGCGGCATCGGCCCTACGCCGGATAAGCACAAGTGCGTCCGCCGTCCCGCGCCCAGGGCGGAAACCAAAGTGGGATTCTCGCTTGCGGGTTCCAGCACCACCGCGAGTCAGGCCTTGATGTAGCATAGAGGCAATAATGTTATACTTATCTTGCAACAGAGATCTGGGTCTGCAGTTCTCTGGCAGAGCTGCACTTCCTTTCCTCAGCAACAGGACTACGCTCGAACGCCTCCAAGAACCAGGAACTGATTTCTGATCCCGACATTTGTCCGACATAAGTGGAGCATGATGGCAGAGGCGTGCCGGTGCGAACCCCAAGATCTTCCAGAAGTCTGGGGGGATACCGTCTGGCCCAGCAGTTTTCCCAATACGTAGCTGGCGCAGCGCATGGGTCAACTCTCCCACGGCAAATGTATCCGTGTCGATCGGCAACGATTGTCCTATGGGTGCACGCGCTTGTGGTGTGAGCTCTGGAAACCGGACTTTCCATTGCACGTTTCGAAATAGTTTGCCAACACATTTGGCCGTTCAGCTGTATCTGCGAGTGTTCCATCAAACCGCTTGACCGTCGCATGCTTTGTAATAGGAGGGTTCCTCAAATCGCGAACCACTTCCCAATCACCGGCTCCCAATATCATGTCCAACCATCATTTGCGATCTTGCGCTTCGGATTTCTGGATCGATTTGTGCAACTGTTTTTCTGCATTGTGATCCTTGGCTGTACGAGCAACGATTCTGTAGTCGATCAGATCGAGCGTGCGCTTGCTTGTCCACGCCTGCTAAGGTCTCAAATTCCGTGTGGCCAATGTCTCAGAAGTTTTCTCGAATCCATGTCGGAGCCAGTTGTTCAGTGCATTAACAGATTCAGTTTCAGCATTCATTGAATTGCAAACGGCCTCAACAAATGGTGGTGTAAATCGCTCTTTTATGTAAGGAGATTTGAGGCTCGCCTTGTCCACGTACTTTTTGTTAGAAGTGTCATTGTACTTGAAGGCCAAACTTGAAACCACAATGGTGAGGTAGTGATGTGTGTCAAGCACGTCCCGCCAACTCGTCCAGACATTATGCAAGGTGTGTAAAACCTTGCAGTGGCAGAGCGCGTGCTCTATCTGGTGTCATTGTCTGAAGGGTCGACGCCCAGATCTCTATAGGAAACGGTCATGCTTATTGGATGGTCGTGATACGTGTTAGCCACCAACAAAACACAAGACGTACACACTTTCACTAAGAGGCCCCTATTCGAAGCTGTATTCTGCACCGTGTTGTCCGCAACACCCGGGCACTGAAACACGTGAACGTCGATAATATATTCCTCTCCGGCTCCAACCCGCAAGAGCCTAGCGTTCAGCTGTCCGATGATGTACGTCGTGTTGTTCGCAGTGGTTGCTCGGATATGCGTCTGGAGATCCATATAGAAGGAGTGCCGCTCCTCATATGGACGACGGTCGTGCAGAGCATTTGTGGAAAGCAACGTTAACATACCACGTCTGATTTTGATTATGAGGGAGGCCACTTTGGAGTTACACGCCTTGAATGCGACGATGCTGTTCAAAACTCTCGGAGCCATCATGAATCCCACTCCACCGTGTGATTGGACTTCCGAGTCCAGTTCGCCTGAAAGAAACATGAAGTAGCTGTGTCGCGTATAATATTATGCCTCCATGTAGGTGCGTGTCTTAAATGCATAAGGTATGAATTTCGCTTGTGCGCATGATGCCAATAATGTCGTCGACCTTGATGATGGAGTCGCCACGTAGACCTTCAATGTTCCACGCGCCCATGCGGCCGAGGCAGCAAGGCCTGCAGGCAGACTGGGGTCTATTACAAGAGAGGTTTGAGGAATAATATTATGGAACAAGAAACCCTCCACTACGTGGTCCATGGGGATGGTCGGGTAGAGGATGTAGGAGTACAGGGTGTGGTGCAGCAGGATGTTGCAAGGAAGATGAAACGACCGCGGTCCGATAAGCAGCGTTCTGTATTCCGCTCTCTGCACTGTTGATTTTTTCTTTGCCCTCCTTCCCTCCCTCCCTTCTCGTTCCACCCCTCTTCCCCCCACCACTCGTCTCTGCCTCCTCCTGCTTTCCGCGCCGTGCATATTTTGTCCTTCATACCCCACTTCGTCCGCACTCCGCACCCTTCTCCTCGCCGTCACCCTTTTCGCCCTCATCCTCCTGCAGCCTGCTCGCAAAGGTATGCACAACGACACCCCGCAGCAGGGCGGGGCAGAATATTGGGCCTCTTATAACAAGTACCTGGCGCTCGTGGTGGCCGACTTGCAGGAGAGGAGAAGCCGTGCTCGACTCAGCGTTGCCCGATCGGAGGAGAGGAAAAGGAGCAGCACGATAAGGTTGATCATTCGCAAGAACAAGGGAACGATGAGTCGGAGCAGGGGTGGCAAAATGAGTTAAACGACTTATCGTTAACGGTCGGACCGAGTTATAAGATCTAGGTCGGTTCGGGGAGGGCACCCTAATGCTCTTCATAGGTGTTGGATGTGTTGTGCATCCTAGGGGAGGGTATCCTCGAATGTTCTTCAGTTTGGCCAGCGGAGGGTCTCGTGTTCTTAAAGGATGTTCTCATGTCCTATATCCGGCCGTATCGCGTGTATCCACTGGATTTCGGCCCATGAAACCGTGGCTGGAGTGTGGGCTAAAGGCCTCTTAGATGCCTGTGCTGCCTCAGGGGCTGCCTTTCGGGAGCGCGATTGTTGTGCTGCGGCTGCAATGCCGCGCCGACGTTGCATATATGGTGTCTCTCTTTGCTTAGGTCGCGGCTGGGATGCTAGTGGGATAAAGTTGGGTTAGCCACTGACGTGTTACAGTACCACGTTTGCATTGGCATATTGCTTTCATTGTGTTGTTGTCGTCATCCAGGGTGCACGTTGCAGCAAGTGCAGCCGTATTGGTATGTTACGACGGTTGTATTCGTATTGTTCCATTGCATCCAGATGTGTCACCGATGTTGTATAGTTTTGGTGTTGGCAGCAGCGGGTGGTCTTGAGTGCAAAAGCGGGGGAACATGTAGGATCATGCTCTAGCCAGCGTCTTTGAGAATCGTTCGTTTCAGAACGGGCCCCCCTCAGTTTTTTCGGTGCGGGGGTGTGCGATATGCAGGCGTGGGCACATCCCTGCGACAGCCGAGGCACGCCATCTAGCGTCCCGTTGCACTCGCAATGGTTAGGGACCGCGACGAGGATTGCACAGTTGTTGCCGTTGCCAGCGAGACCTCATCGCACGGTCCTACATGTGTTGTCCCATAAGATATTTTGAAGTGCGTGTCCGAGTCGTCAGAGCAGTCGTCTTGCCTCCAGCTGTCCCGTGGGATTCGTGATAGATGGACGCCTTGTGACCTTCAAACAGTACCACTGCAGCACCATGTGATCGTTTTTTATCCGCAAGGGCTTCGCCCCCTGCCGCCGGCCCCCCCTCTCTCGGAGAATGGGTACCGCAGGAGCGAAGTCATGAGGCCGTGGCGCCGCCGTGAAGGCGCGTCAGGACTTCACGCGAAGCCGATGAGTAATCGGCAAGACACACTGAGATTATGATCATATTGTTGAGTTCGGGGTTGTGTTTCGAGCTTGCTCGCGAATGCCGTGCAGAAAGCGTTTCTGCGAAGTATTGACATGTTGCAAGTCCCATGTGTGTGTATGTGTGTGTTTGACCATGACCCCGCCGATCTGCGTGAGGGGTGCCGCCGGATTTGAGAAATGCTGAATTTCTCCCGTGTTTTTGGACCCTGACCCCGCCGATCTGCGTGAGGGGTGCCACCGAATGTGAGAAATGTGGCAGATCCCCTTGTGTTTTTGGACGCTTTCCCCGCCGATCTGCGTGAGGGGTGCCGTCGAATTTGAGAAATGTGGCAGATCTCTTATGTTTTTGGACCCTGACCCCGCCGATCTGCGTGAAGGGTGCCACCGAGTTTCAAAATTGTAGCAGATCCCCTGTGTTTTCGACCCTGAACCCGCCGACCTGCGTGAGGGGTGTCAATTTCGACCCCCCCCAGGAATTCAGAGCACCCGCTTCGGGCGTGGTAACTAGGTTTCTTCTCGGCTCCCCCCCCCCTCGCGCGGTCCATCAACAAGGAACAGTAAGCAGCAAGAGGCAGAAGAACTGTAACAGTGGAAACTGGAAACTGGAACTGGCGCAGGGGACAGCAAGCCTTCATCCTACAGAGCCTGATGGCCCCACAAGGGGGCCCGCGGATTCCTTCTTTCTTCGATCGGCGCGGGCCTTCGCACCCCCCCCCATGGAGCAGATCTTGGCTGTTTTTGGCGCCTGTTTCGAGCAGGGGGAGTCTTCCCCCTAGACCGCAGTGTTGCAGACAGTCGCGTTAAGCAGAGGTCCGGAGCCAGACCCGCCCCCCCATCCACCCAGTGTCGAAGCGCCGACTGAGAAAACGCTCACGCAATATTCCCCTGTTCGGGTTGCTGCGCCTGACGTTGCCGCAGAATCCCCCCCCCCATGGGCAAGTGGCAAGAATTCGAGTCGCCTCCCACGATCTCCAGGGCCCCTCCCGCCCTCGTCCCTGGGGTGTGCCTGCGAGCAGTCAATGGAGAGGAAGCATGCTGCCAAATAATTCCCAGATGTCTAAAACATGTGTTAAACATGATTTAAACATGTTTAAGACATGTTTAGAACAGTTTGTCCGACATGTTAAACACATGTTGAATTCAATGGTAGGACTCTCAGGGTGTCCATTGGCGTGGCATCCACAGGGGAGGTGCAAGTCGGCGGCGAGATTCTGTGGGAGGCCCAGGGGGAGGGGCCCAGGTGCCAGATCGGACCCAGCGCACGTGTCGCCGTCGCCTGGCTGGCGCGCGTCCGGTCGGTGCCCGCCCGCCCTCCGCGGGCCCCCTCGGAAGACTCGGCAGTCCCCCGGCCGTCCGAGAGGTTCCGAGGCGGGAATCTACACCTTAGGCGATGCTTAAGAAAACCTAAGTTTTCGTCCAGAGTCTCGATTGTTCTTAACTTTTCAATGTAAATCCCAAGATTTTGATAGAAGTTCTGGGTTTTACTCAATTTCTGAGAGCATGAATTTCTTAACCCATGATTTCTTAAGCATTTCGCAGGGTGTATCCACATCCACCGCCTGGAGGGTCGGTTCTCGGAGCCTCGGCAGGCGGTGAATGTGGACATCTTCGGGCCCCCGGGGGGCCGAACTACCTCCAAAGCCACCGCCCGCGGGTGCACCAGGGCGTCGCTTCCCGGGCGGTGGATGTGGATAAAAATCCCCGCCTCGCAGAGGTGTTCTCTGAGCCTTCCCCGACGACTCGGAGAGATGCCTCCGAAACGGCGCGCGAGGCCCTCCTGGGAAGCACCGCCGCCCTCTGACGGGGACGTCGCCTGCTCGCTTCTCCGCCATCCCCGCTCGCAGAGCCCAGCAATGGGGGGGGGGAGGAGGGCGAGGGGGGGGGCGAGGGGACGGCGGGCGGCGAGCGAGCGAGCGGGGGAGGAAGAGGGCATATGGCGGAGGAGGCACGGGTGGGAATGCGGGCGGAGAGGTTGAGAGGGAGGATTTCAAAAAAAAACCCTTCGTTGCACGCAGGATTGCAAAACAAACCCTTCGTTTTTGGTTGTTTGCAATCCTTCGTTGCAATCCTTCGGTTTTTTGCAATCCTTCGTTCGGGAGAGGGAGGAGAGAGAGAGAGAGAGAGGGCTGCGTCAACCGAGCTGCCTTCGCGCCACTCGCCACTCGGCACTCGGGTGGAGGCGAGAGAAGGAGAAGGCTCTCTCAGGAGGCTCGGGAGTCCCCCGTCCAGTAAAGAAAGGAGTGAGTGGAGCGGGAGGAGCAGGAGGACCAGGGGGAAGGCAGAGGAGGGGAAATGGGGGGCGGCGACAGCGACGAAAAAGAATTCGGAGATCCAGACAGGTGGCCCGCGCTAGGGCGAGAGCGCCACTCTTACCGACGGGAGCAACACGCCGATCCACGAACGGGGTCCCATGCTGCAGCAGGGACAGTACTTTGAAACACCGAAGCAGTCGGATTGCAGATCAACGTGTAACATCACAAGTGCTCACATCTTGTGTGTGACAAGCAATACGCGCAGTGGCATGGCCGTTTTCTTGACGGAGTCAGGGGAGAGATGAGAGGGTAGGAGCAGGGGAGGGGCCGAGGGAGGCGAGGTAGGGCCAGGGAATGAGGGGAGGCGGGACTGTTTGGGCGTCCTTCCTCCTCTCCCCTCGCCACCCTCTCCTCTCCCGCTCTCCCCCTTTCCCCCTCGTCCCATCCCTCTCCTCCCTCCCCCTTCCCCCTCCTGCCCCCCGTCCCCTCATTCCCCCCTCTACCTCCGAAGTCAAGGAAGAAGACCAGTCAATCGATCGATCCACGAGTGGCCGACGACGGCGCATCCCTCGGCACTTTTCGGTGCGATCGCATGAACAGCCCCTGGGCTTGCCACTGGCCAGTGCTTGCTGGGCTTGCTGAGTATAGATCTTGAGCCATCGCTTCCCTGGACCTCCGGCTTTGTGACTTGTTCGATGACGTGGGAATTGGATGTCTGGACCTTCTCCCCAGGACCAGTTTGTCATCCTGAGTCGTTTGATGAGGGCCCCCGGAGGCCAAAAACGGCCAGAAGCCCGTCTCCGCCATGATTCATCCACGACGAGAGGAGGTAGGGGTTGCTGGGCTGACTGAACCTGGATCTTGAGCCATCGCCCCCTCCCCCTCGCCCTGAGCACTCCGATTTCCAGCTTCCAGCATTCGACCTTCTCCTCCATCCTCAACTACCGACCTCCAATGTTACACACCTGCGCCTCGACTCCTACTTTCGACCCAACCCGCTTGACCTCCAGCAAGCACCACGCCGCAGAACTCCAGCCCCTGACACCACCTCAGCACTCCGAATTCCAGCTCACGGCTTACAATCTTGACGATCTCCCTGTAAGTCCGACTTCTGCAAGGTTTTAGAGGCCACGGCTTTCGCACAGCGCTTTGCGAAACGATGTTTCGTTTATTTTTGGACCTCTCTCGGAATCTCTGGTTCCGAGTTGCCCCTGTCCTGTGCTTGTTTGAGGACAACTCGGGACTCTGCCGGACCAGGCGGGATGAAGCGGAGTTGAGCGGGGGTATGCCGGAATGGCTCGGAGGTTGGTAGACCTCCTACCCTGACATGTCGATGAGTGAATTGGCCGTTTTCGCTTCGCGAGGGGGCGTCGCGGCCGTTCTTTTTGCAGGTCCAGGTCCGTCGGTTTCGGTCCCAGGCCGTGCTCACTGAGGGGACGTCTACAGTGAGCGGCTTGAGTAAGGAACACTTGCTTTTCAAAAGGGGCTCGGTCGTTCCCTAGGTTTGCATGCGTTATCCATCGTTCCGGATGCATCTTTCATTATTTATCGTTTCTTATGCATTGTTCCTTGGAAAACGAAGGGGCTTCGTTCCTTATTTCTCGTTCCTTAGGTCAGGCCGATGGCTGCACTAAGGGGAGGTTTGTCCACCGCCGAACAGCCCCGTTTCGGCAGAGGATGTATGCTCAGGCGCACGCGCTGCGCCGCATAAGCCTGCGCCTCGACGATCGACGTCCGATCCCGACGCCTGCGGCTGCCCCCCCCTCTGGGCGCCAGGGGAAGTGGGGCAGTTGGGGCGCTGAAGAAGGAACCTTTTTCGCTGGGCAGGGGCTCGGTGTTCCTTGATTGTTTGACAGCTTGCGTAAGGTTTTCCGCCAGTTTTCGATGGGCAGCCGAAGGTTAACTTATGGATAAAAAGGGGCCTCGTTCCTTATTTAGGGTTCCTTAGGTCAACGCCCCGACTGTAGGGCATGGATAACTTGGTATCGCTCGGACGTGTGCACTTCTTCTCGGCGGGGACTCTTAGGAGCGTCCTGGCTCATCCTGCGGAAAAAAAACCGCGCACGACACCGACAAGAGCACAGCGAAGGGACGTCCGAGCGGTGGCCAGAGGAACAAACGTGGTTCCAGAGGCCCGCACCTCATCCATCCCGCCGCTCTGGCCTCTGGTGGGGTCGGGGCGCGAGCAGGGGCAGGGACAAAACATGTCCATCGCCCAGCACTGGCCCCTCCCTCGCCCCGCCCGCCTCTGCCCAGCGAGACGCCAGGCACCGCGGGGGCGTCGCAGGGCTGACGCGCCGCGGCCCGCCGGGGGCGCGCCCCTCCCGCTGCCCGCCGGGCTCGAGGCGGCTGCCTGCAGGACCGCGGCCCGCTCTCGGGGGCGGTTCTCGGCAGCGCTCGAGCGCGCGTTCGGTGGAGGCTTTGCGGGAGCCTCGTGTGCCCTGGAGGCTCCGTCTTTGCGGGTGCATTCGTGTGACCTGGCGCCTGGCAGTCGATGAGAGGGCGCCGATCTGCCGTCGAGTCGGCCTCGACTGGCGTCGACCAGCGTCGACGGGCGCAGGTTCGCAAGAGCCAGCAAGATGGTATGGGAGGCTCCCATGAGTTGCCACAGAAACGTGTGAATTTGTCTCGGCGAGACCAGTGCTAGAAAATTTGGACCATCCTGGAGCATCTAGGGTATCTTGAGGAAACAGCGCCGACGAAACCAAACAATGCACGGGTAATGGCCGAGATCCGCCCGAAAAATGAGGCCGCTCAGGAAAGGGGGGGACTCGGGGATACCCTATCGAAGATGTTCGTATATTCGACAATTTGGCCCAAAGTGCTTGGTCGATTCGAAAATTATCAAGTCGGGGATGGGTCGCGATCTGGGGAAACGTCAGGGGGGCAAGCTTGGGGTTTGAGGTTTGTGCTGGTCGGACGTGTTCGTGGGTTCTCGTGGGTTTTGGCCTCGGGGTGCTGGGGAGCCGAGCTGTGACCCGGAAGCCACAGGCTTTGGGGGATGCGTAAACCCTCGATCGCCCATTCTTCGCCGATGGGCGCACGATCGCCCGCCACGCCAAGGACCACGTGGATTCGCTACTGGGGCCAATCGCCGACAATTCGGCGCTGTATCGCCGATGATTTCAGCTCGATGTCCGCCCCCCCGAGCCGGTCCCTCTTTGGTGTTCCCCCTCACTCGTGCTACCCTTCCGCTCGTGGAAGCGCGAATGTGGACAAAGGTGCGCGGTTCAGCGACGGGCCCCGTTTCCATACGGAATTGGCGTCATCCGTCGCCACCAGATGGCGGCACCTCTCCCCGATCCGTGGATCTTGCGCCTACGCGCGTGACCCACGAGTCCGTAATCCATATGTTGGCTTGTGAGCCCCCGTGGCCCTTGCGCTCATCCCTTGGAAGGTGTACCCCCACCTCTCGCTGCGAAAGCAGCACGACGGACGGCCTCGGCCTGTTCTCGGCTCGGGGGGGCCCTGGCCAGGCTCGGGGACCGGCGGACACCGGCGCAGGATCGAGAGCCGGTCCCGGGGAAGGGGCCCATGCCTCCAGGGGCCCACGTTTGCAGAAGTCGCGACGTCGGAGCTCTGGGGAGGAGGAGGAGGAGGAGGAGGAGGAGGAGGAGGAGGAGGAGGAGGAGGAGGAGGAGGAGGAGGAGGAGGAGGAGGAGGGGAGGGAGGAGGAGGAGGAGGAGGAGGAGGAGGAGGAGGAGGAGGAGGAGGAGGAGGAGGAGGAGGAGGAGGAGGAGGAGGCGGGGGAGCGGTGAGGCTTCGGGTTGCGCCCAGACGGTCCCCCCAGGCAGTTCTGGTTGGACTTACCAGCCACCCAGCTACAGTGCCGTTTTTAATACATGCTCCGCGTGCGGATCATGTATTGAAAATGCAGGGATTGTGTACTAAAATCAACGATGAGCTCATGCATGAGTTCATTCATACATTGATCATGTATTCAGAATCCTATATTTTTAAAAATCCCATGTATTAAAAACTGCCCTGTAGCCCTGGCTGGGGCGGTCTCAACATACTGGCGCCACCTCCAACGGCTCCCCTGGGACGCTCAGCGTGGAGATGCTGAGACCGCCCCGGCCTATGCAGGAGGCCCGCTGAGGCCAGCCGGGACTGCTCGGGGGGCCGATTGAGGCCAGGTGGGATTGCTCGGGAGGCCTGTTGAGGCCGGCCGGGACTACCTGGGGGGGCTGACTGTGCGAAACCAGAAGCCTCACCAGTCGGAGGTCCGAGGAGTTGGGAAAGGAGGGCTTGGCTGAGAAGAGGCTGGTCTGCTCCGCCCCGGAGGCGCAGTGGGCTGAGGTGGCTCCTTGTGGGGCGCCTCAGCCCCGGCAGTGGTCCTGGCCTCCTACGGTCCGAGGCAGGGGTTTATCCAAATAGCTCTGGAGGATCGAGGCGGGTTCAGTCAGCCCTAATTGGTAGGTCGATCTTGCCAGATCAAGGGTGCCCTTGTGTCCTGTGCCTCGCGACCCATGGCAATGTGACCCTCGGAAGGGTCTTGTGCCGCGTGTCCTCTCTAATCAAATCCGACTGTAGGGAAAGGATGGTGACGAAGACCGACAGCAATTCCTCTCCATGTTGCTCAGGTCTTCCTGTCGGTCGTTGCTGCGGACGTTGTCCACTTGAGGAAGGAAGTCGCTTGCCCAACAGCGGCCGCTGTCAGTTTGGACAACATCTGCTGGTGGACATCCTACCATTTTTTCCGTACCCATTCCAGGCGTCCAAAATGACAATTTTGGGGAGGATCGTCTCTCGGAGACCTCGGCAGGCGGTGGATATGGATAATAACATTCGGAGCCTCTTGAGGCCCGAGCGGCCCAAATCTTGGGCCAAAGTGTATCCAGATCCGACGCCCCCTGGTGTCCCAGGACACCGGTTCTCCAGGCGCCACCACCCTGGACTGCACGGTGGTCGCACGCGCTCACCGTGGTTGGCACGCGAGTTCTCGGGGCAATCGTTGGGCAGGCCGATGGCGAGGACGGCTGGGTGTTCCCCGACTGGCGCCGCTGCTTTGGTCCATTCGCAGGAGGAAGGTGAACAGGACTTGGAGCATGAGCGGAAGGGCTCTGCAGTTGGCATGGATTGGAAACCGTTGATCACAGCCAAGGTGTTACAGTAATCCTTCGTTTCCTTATTCATCGGTTTGCCGATCGGCGCAGGCCCTCGCACCCCCCCACACCCCCACGGAATAGATCTTGGCTGCTGTTGGCGCCTGTTTCAAGCAGGTGGAGCAAGCACGGGGGCCCCGCCTCCCCCCCTGGTGGACAGGCGAATCGCTGTTTCGTGCAGCTGTGCATTGTGTTTTCTGGGAAGCCCTCGGAAAAATAATGGCTCCAGGGCGCCGGATGCGTGGTAAAAAGCATACCCTTGGGGGTAGCCAGTTGTTGTGGGATCCTCTGGAATGGCAAATCCCGAAGATTCCGATCGGATCCAAATGGATTCTAATTGGATTCGTATTCTCCCGTAGGATCCCCTCAGAAGTCTACGAGTTAAGGTTCCGCGCCTCAGCCCGCCTATTGGAGGTTGGCCCTCGAGTGGCTCAGGGTCTGCTTGGTGCACCTCGCCGGCACGTGGTCGTTCGTGGCTCAGTTCCTTCGGTGGAAAACAGGACACCCCAGATTACCAGCCTGGAACATATCCCTATCCCCATGCTGGGCACGTCCTCATCACGATGCCAATCTTAGGGATCCCCTTCTTTTTGAGGGCGCACCCCTATGATTGTCATCGCTTTTTGGCGTGTCAATCTTAGGGATAGGGATAGGTTCGAGGCCGGTAACCAGGAGTCTCCCCCACGGGATCTCCCCACGGGATCCGGCACTGCTTCAGACAGCTGTGTCCAAGCAGAGGTCCGGAGAGCCAGACCCTCGCCCTCTCCCCCCCCGTTGTCGCCCAGCACAGTGACGATCAGGAGGCTTTTGGCCCCTCACAGGTCTGTCCCTTCTTTCTGTTTGTTGTTGAGCTCTCGGGGGTGGACAGACCTCCTACCCTGACACGTCGATTGAGGAATTGGCCGTTCTCGGTTCGCGAGAGGGCGCCGCGGCCGTGATTTTTGCGGGTCCAGGTCCGTCGGTTTCGGTCCCAGGCCGTTTTCGCTAAGGGGAGGTCTACTAAAGGGAGGTTTGTCCACCGCCGACACAAGTCTGTCCCTTCTTTCTGATCGTTGTTGAGCTCCAGTCGCACCGCCATGGACTGTGAGACTCAGAAGGCACAGCCGATCATGTCTATATCACGATGCCGTATACATTTGCGGTTCCCACGTTGGCGCTGTGATGCTGAAGCCATTGCCCTCGGAAATCAATGGCCGCCTCTGCAACGTGCTGCGCCATCGCGGGGCTTTCCTCGCAACTCGCTCTTGCCACACCCATCCGCAATGCAGAGGAAGTCGAGTCAGCGACTGCTGGGTCCTCACATTTGCCGTGAACGACCCGCCGGCATCGGTCGTTGGAAAGAGCCACGGAGAGCTGCGCGCGTGATGGAAGCGCATGAGGACTGCCACGAGGTGGTGGCAGGGAACAGGGAGAGAGAGGGAGGCGAGGAGGCGGAGGAGGCCGCGGCTGAAGAGGCGAGGTCGAGGAGAAGGAGGAGCATGAGGAAGAGGAGCAGCCGCAGCAACAGGAGAGGAGGAGCAGGTGCATCTCCAGGAGTTGGGGCAAGAGGAGGAGGAGGAGGAGGAGGAGGAGGAGGAGGAGGAGGAGGAGGAGGAGTACAACGAAACCACGGCGTATCGAAGGCCGTGACAGCGCGACCGCCCACAGGGGGCCAGCCGCAACAGTGGCATTCGATCTCTACATCACATAATCCTCCACACTGCACATTACATCCTTACATATTACATGTTGTTTCTTTTCTCTCATCCCGCGTCACGCATCGCGGCTTCGACGCCCGCATCATGCGCCCACCGCACCGGTTTACACCGCCATGTTGGCCAAGCGGTCCAGTATTATTTGCACGGCCATTTTGGCCCAGCATCGCCACCGAGACCACGTCGACTTCAAACCCTGCCTGGCATCGCAAGGAGAGGGAAAAGAGAGCAGTTGCACGAACACTCTTGCGAGTGGCCTCAGAGCGCACCCTCCTCGACCAATCGACCCACTAGCAGCTACACATGTCTCAAATTACTTCTAGACCAACACCACAGCGCACAGCAGCCACCGCGACATTCGATCGACACAGTGACCAGCTACACAGCCCCCGCAAGCCAAAGACAAAGGCAAGACAAAGAACCGACAGCGACACAACAACAGCAAAGGGAAATGCCCAACCTGGCAACCCATCGGCCACAATGGACGCGCCGACCCAGCGCAGCATGAGCCAGTGTACACAGCACAACCACCATATCAGCAGCAAAAAGGTGGCACCTACTATCATACAGCGACTGCGCCACCATGCTGGGCACAGCAGCCTCACATTCCAGGGCCCTCAAGGCCAACTGCACCTGGGCCCAATCCAAAGCAAGCTGTAGCTCCCCCCGCACGGAGCAGCGACTTCGTGCCGCAACCAAGTTTCGGCAACAGTCCCGAACACACAGCGTACACTACACGGTAGACAGCGTACCAGAAGCGTACCACAATAAGGTTTCGTTCACAGACAAACCAGGAGCAACGACATTTGAATTTGGAGTTGGGTACACTTCAAAATTGCTGTCTTGCGCAAGCTCGCAGCACAGCTCTTGGCAGTGGAAAGCGCAGGCCAAGTGGCTCACCAATTTCGGCATGAGCTTGCAGTAATCAAAAAAGACACCTAGCTGACCAGAAGCCCGAAGCTGAAAAGCTACAGTACTTACGAAGACTCAAAGACGACTACGTAGCATACACCATGATCTCAGCAGAAACTCTGAAGCAAGCTACACATAAGCACGAAGACAACATGCACAAGGCCAGAGCATACGTCAACTACGCGAAGGAGCTGATCAACAACCGACAGCACACGCCCAGTCCACAGTCACGAGCACAAGCTGCACAACCCGGTTATCCAATGAAGCGAGCACCACTCGAACCGCTCAAGACGACTAAACCAAACACTCCAGCAGACCATGAGACGCAGAGATTTTAAGCACTATTGAACACGGCCTGCGATCAGCTCAAAGTCAACGACGGGACCATCGCGGAGCTCAGGGCAGACCAACAAGACACCGCCTAGGAATACAGATCGCAGAAATAGTTACAAGCAGCAAAATAAACCATACGACAACAAATAGAAGCAAACGACCACCTATCCAACGACTACCACGGAACAAGAGAACACAACCAAGCGACAAGCAGAACTACGTATGCAAATGGTCAAAACAACAGCAATACGGCAATAATAAACAGCACTACGCGACACAGAGAACACCGCATTCCATAATGAGCAAAGACAGCAGCACCCAGAGAGTTTCACGGAGCAACCGTTACAATATTACACAGTTCAGAAGCCTACAAGTACAACACGACTAGTACGCTACGACGCACCAAGAAAGACTACGACAAGAGCACTGACTCACGACAAGCGACAACTACGAACACAACATACAGCGAGCAGAACAACCTGTGGAGGAACCGATGCAGCATACGGTTCTGCAAACACACCAGCATTACAGACATCAACAAGAAGAGCAAGCACAAAGGAAAGGACCGTACGTTATCATGGCAGAGCAAAATATCATTCGTTGGAGCAAACGTTAACCCAGGAAGTTACACCTGTACGACCACCCTTCGGGTGAGAAGGAGGTGGTGGAGGGGGAGAGGGGGGGAGTCAACATCCGACTCAATCGATCTCACTATCGATCTTACTCAACGGGACACCACGGGAGACCATGGGACATCGCGGGACACCTTTCGATCTCACTATCGGTCTCACTATCGATCTCACTATCGATCTCACTCAACGGGACACCATTGGACACCACATCGATCTCATCACCGATCTCACTATCGAGCCCACTATCGATCTCACTCAACGGGACACCACGGGACACTTGTCGATCTCATTATCGATCGCACTATCGATCTCATTTTTAGGGACACCACGGGACACCTCGGGGTACCACATCGATCTCAGTATCGATCTCACTATCGATCTCATTATCGATCGCTTTCAACGGGACACCAAGGGACACCACGGGACACCTGTCGATCTAATCATCGATCTCAACATCGATCTCACTCAAAGGGACACCAAGGGCCACTTCGGGGCACCACATCGATCTCATCATCGATCTCACTAAAGATCTCACTCAACGGGACACCAAGGGACACCACGGGACACATGTCGATCTCATTATCGATCTCACTATCGATTTCACTGACCGGGACACCACAGGACACCACGGGACACCACGGGACACCGCGGGACACTGCGAGCCACCGCCGGACGGACGGACAGGCGGGCCTGGGAGAATCATTTGTCTTGACTTCGCCCTAGCAACGGCGGACACCACGGGACACCACGGGACACCGCGGGACACCGCGAGCCACCGCCGGACGGACGGACAGGCGGGCGGGCGGGGGAGAATCATTTGCCTTGATTACGCCTTAGCCTTAGCAACGGCGGACACCACGGGGCACCGCGGGACACCGCGAGCTACCGCCGGACGGGCGGGCGGGGGAGAATCATTTGTCTTGACTTCTCCCTAGCAGCGGCGGACACCACGGGTCACCACGGGACACCGCGGGACACCGCGGGCCACCGCCGGACGGGCGGGCGGGGGAGAATAATTTGTTTTGATTTCGCCCTAGCAACGGCGGACACCACGGGACACCACGGGTCACCACGGGACACCGCGGGACACCGCGGGCCACCGCCGGACGGGCGGGCGGGGGAGAATAATTTGTTTTGATTTCGCCCTAGCAACGGCGGACACCACGGGACACCACGGGTCACCACGGGACACCGCGGGACACCGCGGGCCACCGCCGGACGGGCGGGCGGGGGAGAATCAGTTGTTTTGATTTCGCCCTAGCAACGGCGGACACCACGGGACTTCACGGGTCACCACGGGACACCGCGGGACACCGCGGGCCACCGCCGGACGGACGGACAGGGGAGAATCTTTTGTCTTGACTTCGCCCCAGCAACGGCGGACACCACGGGACACCACGGGTCACCACGGGACACCGCGGGACACCGCGGGCCACCGCCGGACGGGCGGGCGGGGGAGAATAATTTGTTTTGATTTCGCCCTAGCAACGGCGGAGACCACGGGACACCATGGGACACCACGGGACACCGCGGGACACCGCGGGCCACCGCCGGACGGGCGGGCCGGGGAGAATCTTTTGTCTTGACTTCGCCCCAGCAACGGCGGGGTCATTCCTCTCGCGCGCCCACGCAGCTTCGCCTCGCCCGCACGCACAACACGAACGAAACGAAACGAATTCCCGGTTGGGGGTCTCCGTTCCTTTGCGATCTCACCCCCCAACCTCCGATTATTTGGGTGGTACGCACAACAGCACCAGAGCCACGAGGAACAGTACACATCCTACGTAGCACAAACAGCCCAACGACTCCAACAAGCAGAAAGCAGCTTACTGACCAAATACAGCGACCAAGAAGCAGCACACCTCATCATGGCAAGCGCCACGTAGCAACTCCGAGTGACCAACCAGCACGACCAACAGCAGCTAGCTTCAGCGGAACAATGTCAGCAAGGCACAGAAGCGTACATCCAGAACCAACACATCACGCGGCGCAGATACATGTCAGCACAGGAACAATCATAACATTGCACAGAGAGCGAGACGCATAACCAACCGCATTATTACATCACGCAAAAGCGAAGTACGAGCGGAAAAAAACAAGACCTACGTCGAGGACAGGATCAACCAGTTCCAGATCTCGGTCACGACACCGAGGAAGCGGTACGAATCCCAAAAAAGGCAGAGAGGAATTTCGACGACAACAACAACAATAACAAGCAGACGAATAATCATCTCGACTAGATGACGAAATAGAAGACATCATCGGAGACGACCTCGAGGACATCCACGACAAGACGGACGGCACAACAGCACCACACAGCACTACGTGCATACCCATACAGCGCTTCTCTGACACCAGACCTGAGCAGCAACACCGACATGATTCACCTCTACGAGTGGACTGTCCCTAGTCACACCAACAGAAGTGCATTCACCTAGAGTGCCACCACCGCATGCACCAAAACGAAGTAGCGCTGCCACTACACACACGTTTCCAATGGGCGGCGATCCGCAGTGCGCCACGTCACCGCAATAGCAGGAGACTGTTGACCAATACGAAGCATTCGTGCAGTTTGCAGAGGTATAACCGCTGGCGTTACAGCGTAAGGACAGTCTTGTCGAGTCCCAGTGATCGACCGCAAGCCCCCCATTCACCTCCTAGGCATGATCCCCAACATGCACCGGCAGCGGTCGAGAGCAAGGATGACACGTAGCGCCACTGCTTGACACGTGGTCACGAGGACACAAAAACTAGCAGCCGACTCAGCCCTAGTTGCAAACAGCAGCCTTTCACAACCACGTGCACTTGCTAGGACCGAGGAGGTCAGCACTGATAGTATACCGAATCCCATACCTGACCCACAAAGAAGTCATATGAGGTATACAAAACACCATAATAGCAGAACAAGCGAAGCATCTGCCCCAGCTCCAATGACGCGAAATACTAACCACCATCTGCAATAGTATATTCATCTGCATCTTCTCACCTCCATCCACAGTGCCAACAAATGCATAGAGTTTCAACGCGACCTCTCCGACATCACTCTCCACCCAGCTTCGCAAGCAACTCCCACAATCTACGACACTACCTACCTGCTCCACTTTGTTAACCTACCCAGACGGATCACTTCAAGCTTCCAAAGCCGACTCCACACGGGCATTCACAGTGTTTAGATACGACGAGCACAGACCATGCATACATGGATACACACAGCATCTACAGCGAGATCGACGAAGACAGCTTGGACAGCACAAAGGTCGAATTTGCAGCTGTCATATGGGCCATTTCATTCGCCACTCAACAGACACCTCACCTGCACAAGCACATACACATCGACTCAGCCAGTGCAATCCACACCAATTTTCCAGCTTGCGCATAGCCACGACCCGATCGCTAGGATAGCGCAAGTACCAGCAAGCGCGCAAGCTACACTCAATCATTTTGCATCACGTTCATGTCCACGGCGACAACCCGTGGAATGAATTGGCAGACACGTTGGCCAAGAAGCACGCAGCTATTCACTCCAACACGGACACCCTGAGCACTACGGACAGGCGGTGGTGATCATGGTCGTGATTAGTAGGATGATGTCGATGGCTCTGGCAATGGCGAGTCCGATGATTCTGATGATAATGTTGATGCTGGGGGCAATTGTTGCGACGGCGACGATCATGCTGATTCCAAAGATGGTGAGGACGGCATCCACATGCGCTGCCGACGAGGGTCATGACGGTAATGATGGTAATTTCAATGAAAACTATAGTGACGATGACGATGAGGATGATGATGACGATGTTGAGTCCGATGATCACGACAAGATGTCGGCGATTGGAATGGTGATGGCGACGATGATGACGATGAGATTGATGAGCAGGGTGGCGACGTCGATGACGATAGTGATGAATATCATCATCGTGTGGTTGAGTAGGATGGCGACGGTGTCGATGATGGTGATGATGATGACGTTGATGGCGACGATGGGGAGGATGATTGGGATGGTGTTGATGACTGTAGCAATGTCAATCATGATGTCGATGCGAATGGTGACGAGTGTAATTGCGACGGCAATTAGGATTATGATGGTGATAACAAATGGCGATGACGATGATGATGATTGTGGTGCTGATGATGCTGCTGATGATGGCGATGATCACGATGACGACGGCGAACACGACGACGATGGTGGCGACGGCGTGGAGGATTACGACGACGATGGGGATGATGACGACAACGATGACGACGGCGATGATGATGCTGATGTTGTAGATGATGATGATGGTTATGACGGTGATCACGATGATGACAATGATGATGATGATGTTGATGATGGTGGTGGTGATGACGAAGATGGCGATGACGACAAGTATGGTAATGGTGCGGACGGCGACTACGATGTTCATCAAAACGATGATGATGGCGATGATCATGACGCTAATATTGATGACGATGACGATGTTGGTGACGATGACGATGGTGATGATGCCGATGCTGGTGATGATGATGTTGATTGTGGTGATGAGATGATGATGGTGGTGACAATGAGTACGGTGGGGATCACGATGCCGATGGTGACGATGACGACAACGACGAGGATGATGAGGATTCGAAGGACACGGGAGCATGGCGACGATGACGATGAGGATGGAGGATGATGACGATGACGGCAACGACGAGCAGCATTCATCGACAAGTTGCAAGGGCCGCGCACCGAGTTGTAACATGCTTGGGACACCGACGAGAGGGCCGACGACACATGACAATAACCACAACACTAATGTTGATGATGATGGGCAGTATGCTGATCAGGATGATGGTGACGCTGACGACGAGTATGGCAACGACAGCGACGAGACGAGAGCGACAATGGTAGTGCTGATGAAGATTCGGGTGATGACGGTGGCGGTGGCGATGTTGGTGATGCCGATGTTGATGTTGATGACATTGATAGCCGCGAACAAGGTGGCGACGATTATGATGATGATGATCATGATTATGAGGATGACCATCGCCAGGCTGATGACGATGATCATGATGACGATGATGGTGGTGGTGGCGAGGACGATGAGTGTGGTGATAATGCGAGGCGCTGGTGACAATGATGAGGATGATGACGATGATGTGGATGCCGAGTATGACGATCAGGACGACGGAATGGGAACGCCGATGAGGGGCTTGGCTTTTCTTTTCCCCCCCGAGGCTTTTTGTTGTTCCCCCCTCCGGGGGGGCTTCGGGGGGGTCTGGTGGGCTTTTTTTTTTCCCCCCCTGGGGGGGAGGGGCGGGAGGGGGGGGGGCTCGAGGCTTTGTTTTTTCCCCCGGCGTTTTTTGTTTTGTTCCCCCCCCAGGGGGGGGGGGGCTTTTTGTATTTTTCCTCCCGGCAGCTTTGTTTTTTCCCCTAGGGCCGGGGCTTTTTTCCCCCGGCGGCTTTCCCTCCCCCCCCCCGAGGCTTTTTTTTGTTCCCCCCCAGGGGGGGCTTCGGGGGGGTCTGGGGAGCTTTTTTCCCCCTGGGGGGGGGGAGGGGGATGGGCGGGGGGCCTCGAGGCTTTTATTTTTTCCCTCGGAGGCTGTTTTGTTTCCCCCCTCGAGGCTTTTTCTGTTCCCCCCCTTGGGGGAGGGGCGGGGGGAAGCCGGGGCCCTTAAGGCTTTTTTTTTTTTCCCCCTCGGAGGCTTTTTTTTTGTTTCCCCATCGAGGCTTTCCCCCACCCGGGGGCCTCGAAGCTTTTATTTTGTCTCGGATTTTTTGTTCCCCCCCCCTCGAGACTTGTGTGTGGTGGGGGGGTCCGGAGGGGGGGGGGGCGCCGAAGGGGGCCCTCGCCGAAGGGGGGCTCCGGCGTGGGCCTGGGTATCTCGCTTCGGGGGGACTGCTGGGCAGGCGCCGGAGCTTGACGTCTGGCGGTCGATTGCGATAATGATATTGATGATGACGGCGACGACGACAACGGCGGTGGCGACGACGACGACGGCCGACGACGACGACGGCGGCGGCCAATGCATGGCAATGCATGCCAACGCAAGCCAATGCATGTCATGGGATGCCAAAGCATGCCAATGCATGCCAACGCATTGGAATGCATTCGCATGCATACATTGGCATGCATTGGCATGCGTTGGCATGCATTGGCATGCATTGGCACGCCTTGGCATGCTTTCGCATGCATTGGCACGCATTGGCATGCGTTGGCATGCGTTGGCATACAGTGGCATGGATTGGCATGCTCTGGCATGCATTTGCATGCTTTGGAATGCACTGGCATGCGTTGGCATGCATTGGCATGCATTGGGCGGGGGCGGGCGGCGGGCGGGCGCGCGGGCGGGCGGCGGGCGACAGGCGGGATCGGGATTTTACTCGAACTCCTAGGGAGGGCGTCTTGCAGCGGGAGTCTGTTGAGTACAGGGTATTGTGTTGGACGCGGAGGCTGTTGAGTACAGGGTGTTGTGTTGGACACGGAGGCTGTTGAGTATTGGGTGTTGTGTTGGACACAGAGAGTGTTGATTACAAGGTGAGCGGGGGCGGGCGGGCGGCGGGCGGCGGGCGGGATCGGGATTTTCATTGAACTCCTAACGAGGGTGTCTTGCAGCGGGAGTCTGTTGAGTACGGGGTGTGTGTGGGACACGGAGGCTGTTGAGTGCTGGGTGTTGTGTCGGCCACGGGTGATGCGGAAGGGGTTCAGGGAAGGGCGCACCAGGGACCTCAAGCCACATATGTTTGTGAGTGTGATGATGATGTTGTTGTTGATGATGATGATGATGATGATGATTATGATGATGATGATGATGATGATGATGATGATGATAGTGTTGATGACGAGTGCTCATGAGAATTATGAGTATAACGGGGAATAATCATGCAGGGGGATATCTAACATGGTAGCCCCCAGCTGGAACCATGTCTTTTTATGTGTCCAGGCCACCCAAGTTGGTATCCAGTATGTGTGCCCCGAGTTGGAACCACGTGTTTTCACGTGTCCAGGCCACCCACGGGGGTATCAAACATGACTTTCCCGAGTTGGAGCCATGTGTTTTTACGTGCCCAGGCCGCCCAGCGGGGTATCTAACATGATTGCCCCTAGCTGGAACACGATTTTTTCACGTGTTCAGGCCACACCGGGAGGGCCTCTAGCATGGCGGTCCCGAGCTGGAGCCATGTGTGTTCAGGTGTCTTGGCCACCCAGGGGGGCATCTAACATGGTGGTTCCGAGATGGAGCAACGTGGTTTCATGTGTCCACGCCGCGCAAGGGGTATCTAATATGGTGGTCCCAAGCTGGAACCACGTCCCACACAGGAGAGTATCTAACATGGCGGTTCCGAGCTCAAACCACGCGTTTTCTCGTGTCCAGGCCATACAGGGGGTATCTAACATGGTTGTCCCGAGCTGAACCACGTGTGTTTACGTGTGGCGCGGCCAGTTTTCGGCCTCCAGGTCCCCGTTCTGGGCCCCAGGACCGTCTAAAAACGATCCCGGATGAAAAAACGACCCTGGGGAGAGGGTCGAGATTTCTGGGGGCCGACTTGGGCCGTCTCAGGGGGCTCTTGGCCAGTCTGACGCCTTCGGAAAGGGGCCGTCTTGAGGGGCCTCTCTTTCCCCTGCCTCTCTCTCTCTCTTTCTCCCTCTCTCTCTCCCTCCCTCCCTCCCTCCCCCCTTATTGGGTGTTGTGTTGGACACGGAGAGAGTTGGGCACAAGGAGAGCAAGGGCGGGCGGCGCGCGGGCGGGCGGCGGGCGGCGGGCGGGATCGGGATTTTAATGAACCTCCTAAGGAGGGTGTCTTGTAGCGGGAACCTGTTGAGTACAGGGTGTTGTGTTGGACAAGGAGGCTGTTGTGTACAGGGTTTTGTGTTGGACATGGAGGCTGTTGAGTACAGGGTGTTGTGTTGGGCGCGGGGGCTGTTGAGTACTGTGTTCTGTGTTGGACACGGAGAGCGTTGACACAAGGAGAGCGGGGGCGGGCGGCGGGCGGGCGCGCGGACGGGCGGCGGGCGGCGGGCGGGAGTGGGATTTGAATAGAATTCCTCAGGAGGGTGTCTTGCAGCGGGAGCCTGTTGAGTACACGGTGCTGTGTTGGGCACGGAAGCTGTTGCGTAATGGGTGTTGTGTTGGACACGGAGGCAGTTGAGTATAGGGTGTTGTGTTGGACAGAGAGAGTTGAGCACAATGAAAACGGGGGCGGGCGGCGGGCGGGCGCGCGGGCGGGCAGCGGGCGCCGGCGGGATCGGGATTTTACTCGAACTCCTAAGCAGGGCGTCTTGCAGCGGGAACCTGTTGTGTACAGTGTGTTGTGTTGGACACGGAGACTGTTGAGAACAGGGAGTTGTGTTGTGCACGGGGGCTGTTGAGTTAAGTGTTCTGTGTTGGACACGGGGAGCGTTGACACAAGGAGAGCGGGGGCGGACGGCGGGCGGGCGCGCGGGCGGGCGGCGGGCGGCGGGCGGGATCGGGATTTCCATTGAACTACTAAGGAGAGTTTCTTTCAGCGGGAGCCTGTTGAGTACAAGGTTTTTGCGTTGGGCACGGAAGCTGTTGAGTATTGGGTGTTTGTGTTTTTTGGACACGGAGAGAGTTGAGCACAAGGAGAGCGGGCGCGGGCGGCGGGCGTCCAACACAACACCCTGTAATCAACAGGTTCAGGATACAAAACACCATCCTTAGGAGTCCTGGTACAATCCCGAACCCGCCCGCCGCCCGCGCCCGCCCGCGCGCCCGCCCGCCGCCCGCCCCGCTCTCATTGTGTCAACGCTCCCCGTGTCCAACACAACACTTAACTCAACAGCCCCCGTGCCCAACACAACACCCTGTTCTCAACAGTCTCCGTGTCCAACACAACACCCTGTACTCAATAGGTTCCCGCTGCAAGACGCCCCCCTTAAGAGTTCCATGAAAATCCCAATCCCGCCCGCCGCCCGCCCGCCCGCCCGCCCCCGCTCTCTTTGTGCTCAGCTTTTTCTGTTCAACACAACACCCAATACTCAACAGCCTCCGTGCCCAACACAACACCCAGTACTCAACAGCCTCCTTTGCCAAACACAACATATTGTACTCAACAAGCTCCCGCTGCAAGACACCCGCCTCAAGAGTTGCATTAAAATTCCGACCCCGCCCGCCGCCCGCCCCCGCGCCCGCCCGCCGCCCGCCCCTGCTCTGCTTGTGCTCAATTTTTTGGTGTCCAACACAACACCCAGTACTTAACAGCCTCCGTGCCCAACACATCACCAAGTACTCAACAGCCTCCGTGCCCAACACGACATCCTGTACTCAACAGGTTCCTGATGCAAGACACCTTCCCCCAGAATTCTAGTAAATCTCGATCCCGCTGGCGCCCGCCGCCCGCCCGCGCGCCCGTCCCTCGCCCGCCCCCGCGCTCATCTTGCTGAATTCTCTCTGTGTCCAACACAACACCCAAGACTCAACAGCCTCCGTGCCCAACACAACAAATTGTACTCAACAGGCTCCCGCTGCAAGACACCCGCCGGCCGCCGGCCGCCCGCCGCCCGCCCGCGCGCCCGCCCGCCGCCCGCCCCCGTTCTCCTTGTGCTCTCTCTCCGTCTCCAGCACAAAACACAATAGTCAACAGCCTCCGTGCCCAACACACCACCGAGTTCTCAACGGCCGCCGCGCCCAACACAACACCCTGTGCTCAACAAACTCCCGGTGCAAGACACCCTCCTGAGGAGTTCTAGTAAAATCCCGATCCCGCCCGCCGCTCGCAGCACGCCCTCGCACCCGCCCGCCGCCCGCCCCCGCTCTATCGTGCTCAGCTCTCTGTGTGTCCAGCACCGAACACAGTACTCAACAGCCCCCGTGTCCTACACCACACCCTGTACTCAACAGCCTCCATGTCCAACACAACACCCTGTACTCAACAGGCTCCCGCTGCAAGACACCCTCCTGAGGGTTTCTATTCAAATCCCACTCCCGCCTGCCGCCCGCCGCCCGCCCGCGCGCCCGCCCGCCGCCCGCCCCCGCTCTCCTTGTGTCAACGCTCTCCGTGTCCAACACAGAACACAGTACTCAACAGCCCCCGTGCCCAACACAACACCCTGTACTCAACAGCCCCCATGTCCAACACAACACCCTGTACTCAACAGGTTCCCGCTGCAAGACACCCCCCGTAGGACTTCAATTATAATCCCGATCCCGCCGCCCGCCCGCGCGCCCGCCCGCCCGCCCGCCCCCGCTCTCCTTGCGCTCAGCTTTTTCTTTGTCCAACACAGAACACAGTACTCAACAGCCTCCGTCCCCAATACAACACCCTGTACTCAACAGCCTCCGTGTCCAACACAACACCCTGTAGTCAGCAGGTTCCCGCTGCAAGACACCCTCCTTAGGAGTTCAATTCAAATCCCGATCCCGCAAGGGCGCCGCCCGCCGCCCGTCCGCGCCCGCTTCTTCACCTTTACTGTGATTATGGTGTTTTGCGGGAGTAATGTGTCGGTCGACCAGGTTACTAGGTGTTCATTTCGAGCCTTTCATTGGGGCAAACCTCCTCGCGCGCGCTCGCGCCATGGCCGCCGGGGAGAAGACGAAGGCGCGCCAGCGGCAAGGCTGCTCGGCGCGCCACCAGGAGGGGCAGCGTGAATGGTGGGGGACAGGCTCAGGGGAAGAATGCCTCGACCAGTCGCCCATTCATCGCCAGTAGTCAGAGAAGAGGTCATGATCATGATCCGTCCCAGGATTTCCAGGACCTCCCAGGATTCCGATTGCTCCACACGTGCCGAAACGAAGGCCGCTGGGCACTTCGGAACTCCTGAAACGCATCCTGAGCCAATCTGATCATGACATCATTCCAGTCTCGGTTGATAGCCCACCACCTCCAGGGCTGTGCGGATCCGCCATTTGGGGCTTATCGCCGACCTGTCGGCGATATTCAGGAGGGGAAAAACACAGACACAATTGATCGTCGATTCCCCAGAAAAGATGGGAAAATATGGGAAGTGGGGGGGAACACAGAAACCCAGAAAATATGGGAAAATATAAGGGGATTCATGTAATTTGTGTGTATTTATTTGTGTGTCCCAGGGCCCCTTCAGATGTGTCGCTGCTTCCAGCTCGGCGTGCCCCCTGGGCCGGTCCCCCCCCCCTCACGCGTTTTGCCCCTCGCAGCATGGCCGCGGCGGAGAAGGAGAGGCTCCGCCGGTGGCAGGAGCACGATTTCTACGGCATCCTCGGCGTGGCGGACTCGGCGCGGCTGGGGCGGGATCGCGATGGAGAAGGAGGCGGAGGAGGAGGAGGCGGAGGAGGGTGCTGGTGAGGAGGAGGCGGAGGAGGCAGACGAGGAGGAGGGGGGCGGAGAAGGAGAAGGAGGAGGCGGAGAAGGAGGATGGGGAGGAGGAGGAGGAGGAGGAGGAGGAGGAGGAGGAGGAGGAGGAGGAGGAGGGCTAGTGCAAACCCAAGATTCATCAACGATGTTGTAATACACCCTCCCACCAAGATCCCTCTTCATAGGCCCCTACTCGGTGTCATTACCACAGGGAATTGTCCCGTTGGGGGACAATGGTGTGAACCATTGTCAGGGTATCAACGCCTCGAGTTAACCTAATTGTTACGTCTTGGCGATCCTGAACCGTGCCAGAACACCGTTATTTCGACTTCAACACCGCGAACCAACGTAATTGATGCGCTGTGACAGTCCTGAATCGTTTCAACATACCGTCTCTGCTACGTTCGCCATGAGAACCAGTGAAACTCGTGCAAGTGTTTAAAGCGAATGCGCGCGGCACTAAGGCGAGAACCACATGTTGGGAAGGAACCGCCCTGAGTCCGTAAAGTCTTGCAAACATTCAAAACGAATGTGCGCGGCGCTAAGGCGGGAGCCACATTTTGAAAACCACCCGCCCTCAACCCGTGAAACTCTTGCAAATGTTCACAAGCGAATGTGCGCGGCGCTGAGGCGTGAGTCACACGTTGAAAACCACCCTCCCTCCATTGTGAAGTTGATGTCAGTGTTTAAAAACATCAGGGTCAAAAGTGGTGGGGAAGCCTCAGGCCCGGCCCGCGCTTTCGACTGGCTTCGGGGTGCGGCAGGGAGGAGTTATCTAAAAGTAAACGGAATGGAGGGAGGAGGAGGAGGAGGAGGAGGAAGAGGAGGGGAGGAGGAGGAGGAGAATGAGGAGGAGGAGGAGGAGGAGGAGGAGGAGGAGGGGGAGAAGGAGGAGGAGGAGAAGGAGGAGGAGGAGGATGAGGAGGAGGGGAGCAGGAGGAGGAGGACGACGACGAGGGCGGAGGAGGAGGGGGGGAGGAGGAGGGGGATGAGGGGGAGGCGGAGTTACATCAGGAGGAGGAGGCCTGGGGAGGATGGGGAGGAGGAGAGAGAATGTGCAGGGCGAGAGCCGAAGCAGGGTGAGGCCCCCCCTCCTCCTCTTCCTCCTCCTCCTCCTCTTCCTCCTCCTCCTCCTCCTCTTCCTCCTCCTCCTCCTCTCGCTCGGACACCGGCGGCCGGGAGGCGTCTGCCGCTGACGTGAAGCGCGGCTTCCGCAGAGTCGCGCTGACATGCCACCCCGACAAGGCGGCCGCCGACGCAGTAGAGGAGGGAAATGTATTGACCGGCCGCACTGACACTCTCGGAGCTTTCAATTCTAAGGCAGACCCGCGCGGGCCGATGGGCGCGCGGAGCGGCAACTCCACGGAGCGAAAAGAAACTGCTCTGCTCGACGCGCCACGCGGCAATGCGCAGGGGGCGAAACGAAACTACTACTCTACTCCACTCGTCACGTGGCAACGCCGAGGGGCGACCAAATGTACTTGAGAGGTACCCTCGGGCAGCCCAGGAAAGGCACTTGGGAGGTACCTGCGGGCAGCCCAGGAAAGGTACTTGGGAGGTACCTTCGGGCAGCCCGGGAAAGGTGCTTGGAGGTACCTGCGGCCAGCCCAGGAAGGGCAGGCATTGTTGCTGGAAGTGTCCCTACACAATGCACGTGGTTCATGGATCGGAGGACTGTCAGCCCCATGTGCAAGTTGTGCGAAGAAAAGAGTGCTCCCAAACATCGCGCGGTCGGATGCCCTGCCACTTAGATGACGAGAAGGGACTTGGGTGTCCCAGGAATTGTCGAGGATTTCGAGAAGGCTTCCCCGTACGACCCGGCAACCACCCGTTGCCTTCTACCCAGCCTATTTTTTCGGGCCACTCCCCCCAGTCTGGAAGCGACAAATCTGTTTTCCATCCTGGCGACACCGTTCTACAGTCAACGCGCCCAGTAAGGACGCGCGCCTTCGTCTAGGGTACCCTTCTGTCCTTGCCTCTGCGGCCCATCCTTTGCCGTTGTCACTGGTCGCCCGCTGCCGAAAGAATCCCAACTTCGGCCCCTACGGGCCTTGCGTCCCCACCACCCGTCCTGAATCCACGTTTGGATTGTAGAGCGTGCAGGGCGGGCGAGGGTTCAAGTGGACCGCCACGGGGGGGGGACATGACGGCTCCCTGCACGGTTCCCTACCCCACTGGCGTCCAGCAGGCTGGTTGCTCTGAAGTGTCTGCTCTGCTCGTGCTTCTGAACCACTTGTGGGGTGGAGCCCGTGACGGTTGCGCGTAACAGTAAGATTGCGGTGGATATTTGGGAGCAGGGCCTTCACCAGCTCCCCTGTAGAGGCTGGCCTACTCCGGGCGTTGGACGCAGAGTTCTCTGCCAAGTCCGAGGGCCTCCTCGGCTCGAGTGTCGGCGGAGAGAAGTCGCAGCCACTGGGCCGAAGCCAGCTCCCAGGGTTGCGCCTCGTGGGCCCGGAGAGGCATCCGCGAGGCCGACCGCTTACTCCAGATTTCGTAATAAAAGGGAGGGGGTCTGGACCCTCCAAGACAAGCCATTTCAGACCTCCCCCGTGGGAGAACCATCCAAAACATCGTCCCCAGACCCCCCAGGCCCTCCAAGATAGCCTGGAAGAGACCCCCCCCCCGAAATGAGACCCCCCTCCCTTTATTTACGAAATCTGGAGTAGCCAAAGTAGGAGCTCGAACGTACCCTATGCCCCCAGCTTTGGCGGGCGAGCTCAAGGCGCAATAGTTGTCCCTCTGTGGTCGGGCCCGTCTGCTGTTTGGGATAGACTTCGGGGACGCGGACAGGTTCAGGCTCGCCGGCCACGCACATCATTCACACCGCCTCTGGTGTGGAGGAGGGGGCTTTGTCTGGTGTAATTGTTGTGGGGCGCTCGGCACTCAGAGGGTGATGCACAGGGGGGCCTTGGAATAAGGCAGCCACCCAAATCCTCAGCCTTCTGAAAGCAGGGGTTATCCTGGACATGGGAAGCTCTCAGCCAAATCGTCGCCTGGGAAATCTTGCCAGTTTGCGAGACTTTCGTAAGCGCTGTTCGATGTTCACCCCGTTTTTGTACCACGTGTTGCGTCAGCGAGGCGTGGTGCGCCAAGGACCCAAGGATAGGGAGGAGGGAGGAGGAGGAGGAGGAGGGGGGAGAGGAGGAGGAGGAGGAGGAGGAGGAGGAGGAGGAGGAGGAGGTGAGCAGCAGCACGGGCAGGAGGAGCCGATCACGCTGCTGCTGCAGAGGTCACACCGAAGATGAGATCGGCCTGCCAGCCGGTGCCCCGCGGAGAGCTGTTCTCCCCCCGATGGCCCCAGAGACCCGCACGTTGGAGCCGGCTGGGGTGTGAAGTGCATGGCCCAGCACCGGTCCCGGCCAGCAGGGGGGGGGGGGGGCAGGCTCGCCTGGCATCGCTCGGGCGCGTGCATGTTTTCCTCGGCGAGAACCATCGAGGACCATCCTGGGCCATCGAGCAAAAAAAAGAAAAGCACGCACGAAACCGACAAATGCACGGGAGATGGACGTCCGAGCGAGGGCAGGTTCGAGGTTTTGGGTCTTCGTCGGCTTCTGGGGGCCGTTTTCGGGCGCCAGGAGGCTTGGTGCCTCGCCGCCTCCCCCCCCTCCTCGTCCCCATGCCTCCATGGTGCCTTCACGGGGGCTGGGAGGCCGCTTGTAGTCCCCCTCGTCGCCTGGCACCCATCACCAGACGAAGACAAAGAGAAAGAAAGTGATTCTGCCAGCGGGGACGCCTGCCCAAGGGCGGCTGGAAAGCGTAAGGGTGCAACGTTCGAGTAGGGGGTCGACTACAGAGTTGGTTTACCCAAAAAGTTATTTTCTCGTCGAATGTACGAAAATACCTATACGACCACCCTTCGGGTGATAACAAGGTTGTGGGCAGGGGGAGAGGGGGGGAGCCAACATCTGACTCAATCGATCTCACTATCGATCTCACTCACCGGGACACCACGGGACAACACGGGACACTTGTCGATCTCACTATCGATCTCATTATCGATCTTTCTCAACGGGACACAACGGGACAACACCACGGGACACCGCGGGACACCTCTCGATCTCATTATCGACCTCACTATCGATCTCACTCAACGGGACACCATAGGACACCACGGGACACCTCAGGACACCACATCGATCTCACTATCGATCTCATTCAACGGGACACCACGGGACACCACGGGGCAACAGTATCGACCCCACTATCGATCTCACTCAACGGGACACCACGGGACACTTGTCGATCTCACTATCGATCTCACTACTATCGATCTCACTTTTCCGGACATCACGGGACACCCCGGGGCACCACATCGATCTCAGTGTCGATCTCTCTATCGATCTCAATATCGATCTCACTATCGATCTCATTTAACGGAACACCACGGGACACCACGGGACACCGCGGGCACAGCGCGTCACCGCCGGACGGACGGACGGACGGGCGGGCGGGGGAGAATCAGTTGTTTTGACTGCGCACTAGCAATGGCGGACACCACGGGACACCGAGAGCCACCGTCGGACGGACGGACGGACGGGCGGGCGGGCGAGAATCGTTTGTCTTGACTTCGCCCTAGCAATGGCGGTACATTCCTCTCGCGCGCCCACGCAGCTTCCACGCGCCCACGACACGAACGAACGAAATGATTTCCCGGTGGGGGGTCTCCGTTCCATTGCGATCTGACCCCCCCAGTTTCCGATGCAGAATGCTCGTAGATCATTCCACGTAGATTCGGCGAGAAAATCAAGTCTGGGGTAACTCAATGCTGTAGTCGATCCCCTACTCGAGACGTTTCCAGCCGCCCTGGGCAGGCCTCCCCGACGGCGGAACAGCCCGTACCGTTCTCTGTCTGGCTCCCGCGCCTCCCGAGCGAGTCGCTGACGCCGACGAGGCCAGGGGGAGGGGGGCCCCTTCCCCAGGGGCAGCTTCTCGTTCCGATCTATTTCTGATGGCCCCGGAACCGACATCGAGAAAAACGGCGGGGTGAAGAATCAGATCAGCGGACACAGCTGGTCATGAGGAGAATCGAGGACTTGCGCGGTGCGCAGTAGTTGTATCTAGTCCGCACGTCCGCCCCAACAGATCTGAGGCCACGTTCGCGCGGCGATGTCCCGACGCAGGTCCGACGTAAATCCAATGAGAATCCGCCAGAAATCTGACGTGGGCCCGATGTAATCCCCGACGTGGATCCGAAGTAAACTGGGTCTCAAGTTGGCACGCGAGGCCTCCAGTGGGCATTACCTCAACTAACATTATGTGTGCGTCTGCACCCCAGGGGCGACGCGCGCGCAGGGAAGTCTTGTAGTAAATGCTCTGTGGCGGAGGCTTTTTGGCCACTCCGCTCGGGAAACGACGCGCTGGAAGATGGCCATACTATATGTTGGGGTCGGACGAAAGGGGGGGATTGGGAAAGGGAGAGATACGAAATTTGTTGCGTGCAGCTGGTTTCGACCTCACCGAGGGGCCCATTCCTCGATACATATCCGCCTCCGGCGGCGGGAGGCGTCGGGAAAATCAGCTACGTGAGCTGATTCTCACCCCCCCCCCTTTGCTAACCCCCCTTTCGCCCGACCCGATATATGTTGGGGTCGGACGCACGCCTCCAGGGAGGACACATTGTACCAGAATGTCCTTGCGCCTCCCCGCCAGGATTCTCATCCAGAGTCGGGATCCCGGGGTCGCCCGTGGGGGCGCGAAGAGACTGCCTTTCTGAGGGGGGAGGAGGGGGAGGAGGGGGAGGGGGAGGAGGAGGAGGAGGAGGAGGAGGAGGAGGAGGAGGAGGAGGAGGAGGAGGAGGAGGAGGAGGAGGACGAGGAGGAGGAGCAGGAGGAGGAGAAGGGGGGTGCGCAAGGGGCCAGGGGCGCGCATCGGCCACGCGCAGACGCAGGAGGGCGGGGAGGCGACGGGGGGGGAGAGCAGGGCGGGAGCGGAGGGCGGCCGCAGGAGTGAGGGCTGGAGGGGGAGGGGGCCGGGTCGAGTGGGGGGAGCCACGAGAATCGAGGATCGGATCGGAGAGGAGAGAGAGAGAGAGAGAGAAAGAAAAAGAGAGAGAGAGAGAGAGAAAATGAGACAGAGAGAGAGAGAGAGAGAGCGGCAGGGGGGGGGCGCGCTCGAGGATCGAGGATTGGAGAGGGAAAGCGTGGCCCACGCGCAGAGGGGGCTAGGGGCAGGGGGGGAGGCTTCGCAGCAGCACCCCCGCTTCTAAGACGCCTTCCCCGGCCCCCCATACCCGTTGTGCGCGCCGCCAAGCGAAAATGGCCGCGCATCGCCGGGCGCGATGCGCGAAGTTCAGCGACCTAAGGATCTGGATCCTTCGGGGGCAGCGATCCCAGGCCCCCTCGAGTTACGACACAGTCACGACGGAGGGTTTTTCGCTGTTTCCTTGTTTCCCAACCATCCTCTGGTGTTGGCTCCTCGTTTTGAAGAGACGGTCCTCGCGTTCCTCTCCTCCTCTCCTCTTCTCCTCCTCCTCTCCCTCCTCCCCTCATCCCTGCGTTGCACCCACCCAGCACAGCGCTTCGTGGCCCCATAGGGGGCTCCACCGAAGGTCCCAATGGCAACGCCCGCATGCGTCCGCCACCACCCAGCACAGCCCTTGCTCCCTGCGTTTCACCCACCCAGTACACCGTTTCGTGGCCCCGTAGGGGGGTCCACCGAAGGTCCCAGTGGCACCGCCCGCATGCGTCCACCACAACCCAGTACAGCCATTGCTCCCTGCGTTTCACCCACCCGGTACAGCGCTTCGTGGCCCCATAGGGAGCCCCACGGAAGGTCCCACTGGCACCGCCCGCATGCGTCCGCCACCACCCAGCACAGCCCTTGCTCCCTGCGCTTCACCCACCCAGTATAGCATTCCGTGGCCCTATAGGGGGCTCCACAGAAAATCCCAGTGGCACCGCCTGCATGCGTCCGTCACCACCCAGCACAGCCCTTCCTCCCTCCGTGCGTTTCACCCACCCAGTACAGCGCTTCGTGGCCCCATAGGGGGCTCCACCGAAGGTCCCAATGGCACCGCCCGCATGCGTCCGCCACCACCCAGTACAGCCCTTGCTCCCTGCGTTTCACCCACCCGTTACGGAGTGTTGCGTGGCCCCATAGGGAGCTCCACCGAAGGTCCCAGTGGCACCGCCCGCATGCGTCCGCCACCACCCAGTACAGCCATTGCTCCTTTCGTTTCACCCACCCAGTACAGCGCTTCGTGGCCCCATAGGGAGCTCCACAGAAGGTCCAATGGCAACGCCCGCATGCGTCCGCCACCACCCAGTACAGCCATTGCTCCCTGCGCTTCGCCCACCCAGTACAGCGCTTCGTGGCCACATTGGAAATGTCACCGAAGGTCCCAGTGGCACCGCCCGCATGCGTCCGCCGCCATCCAACACGGCCTTTGCTCCCTGCGCTTCACCCACCCGGTACAGCGCTTCGTGGCCCCATGGGGGGGGGCACCGAGAAGGATATTCACAAGTGCGGTACTCACAACTCCATATGGTTGGGTCTTTCGCCAGGCTAAATCAATGTCCAACCATCCTGTGGTGTTGGGTCCTCGTTTGGAAGACACCGTCCCAGCGTTCCTCTCCTTTTCTCCTCCTCTTCCCCCTCCTCCTCCCTCCTCCCTCTTCCATGCGTTTCACCCACCCAGCACACAGTTTCGTTGCCCCATTGGGGGCTCCACCGAAGGTCCCAGTGGCACCGCCCGCATGCGTCCGCCACCACCCAGCACAGCCCTTGCCCCGTGCGTTGTATCCACCCAGTACAGCGTTTCGTGACCCCATAATGAACCCCACGGAAGGTCCCAGTGGCACCGCCCGCATGCGTCCGCCACCACCCAACACGGCCATTGCTCCCTGCGATTCACCCACCCAGCACAGCGTTTCGTGGCCCTATAGGGGGCCCCACCGAAGGTCCCAGTGGCACCGGCCGCATGCGTCCGCCACCACCCAGCATAGCCATTGCTCCCTGCGTTTCACCCACCCAGTACAGCGTTCCGTGGCCCCATAGGGAGCTCCACCGAAGGTCCCAGTGGCACCGCCCGCATGCGTCCGCCACCACCCAGCACAGCCCTTTTCCTTGCGTTCCACCCACCCAGTACAGCGTTTGGCTGTCGTGGCCCCGTAGGGAACTCCACCGAAGGTCCCAGTGGCACCGCCCGCATGCGTCCGCCACCACCCAGTACAGCCATTGCTCCCTGCGATTCACCCACCCAGCACAGCGTTTCGTGGCCCTATAGGGGGCCCCACCGAAGGTCCCAGTGGCACCGCCCGCATGCGTCCGCCACCACCCAGCATAGCCATTGTTCCTTGCGTTTCACCCACCCGGTACAGCGTTTCGTGGCCCCATGGGGAGCTCCACGGAAGGTCCCAGTGGCACCGCCCGCATGCGTCCGCCACCACCCAGCACAGCCCTTTTCCTTGCGTTTCACCCACCCAGTACAGCGTTTGGCTGTCGTGGCCCCGTAGGGAGCTCCACCGAAGGTCCCAGTGGCACCGCCCGCATGCGTCCGCCACCACCCAGTACAGCCATTGCTCCCTGCGATTCACCCACCCAGCACAGCGTTTCGTGGCCCTATAGGGGGCCCCACCGAAGGTCCCAGTGGCACCGCCCGCATGCGTCCGCCACCACCCAGCATAGCCATTGCTCCCTGCGTTTCACCCACCCAGTACAGCGCTTCGTGGCCCCATAGCGGGCTCCACCGAAGGTCCCAGTGGCACCGCCCGCATGCGTCCGCCACCACCCAGCACAGCAGGGGCGTGTCGTGGCCCCATCGGGAGCGCCACCGAAGAAGGTGTTCACAATTGCGGTACTCACAAGTGCATGTGGTTGGGTCCATCGCCAGGCTAATTCGGGGCCTTCGCTGGCCCTCGGGACCGTAGAAACAAGCGGGATGAAGAACGGGTCCTGGGGAATGAGTCGGTAGTTTGGGGGGGGGTCGGCGTCATGAACAAATCATGACGTCGGAAGTCTGGGATAGGGGGGGATAGGCTCAGGGGGGAACGTATCGATCCCCAAGCGCCCACTGATCGCCGATAGCGGTCTGATAGCATAGTCCCACTCCGCCTAGGAGCGTGCGGATTCGCTGTCGGGGGCCAACCGCCGATCTATTGGCGATGCACCGCCGATTCCAGGGCGATTGTTCCGCCCGTTAGCCAGTCCTTCGGCGGCGAGCCAGGGGGAGAAATGAAAAGGAGAAGACCTTCTCAGGTGGCGGCGGGGCTTCCCGGAAGCCCTCCAGCCTCTGAGAAGGTGTTGTGTCCTCGAGGGAAGTTTCGAACATGTCTCAGAAGGTTGGCCTTCCGAGCCTTCTGAGAAGGCCCGCCCCTTCTCACTCCCCCCGTGGGCTCGCCGCTGAGTCCTCTCCACGCGGTGCCCCTTCAGTCCTGAGGCCAGTCTGGGGGCGCTCCCCTGCGCGGCGCCGCGTCCCGCCGCGAGCACGCTCCCTGGCGCCGCGCGCGGCGAGGTGCCTTTGGAGGAGCGGGCCCAGGCCACAAAGCGGTTTCAGCTCATCGCCGAGGCGCCTCCTCTTTTCGTCCTCTTCCTCCCTTTTCCTCCCTCTTCTTCCTCTGCCTCCTCGTCCTCCTCCTCCACCTCCTTTTCCCCCTCCTTCTCCTCCTTCTCCTCCTCCTCTGACTACTACTACTACTAATACTACTACTACTACTACTACTACTACTACTACTACTACTACTACTACTACTACTACTACTACTACTACTACTACTACTAACTACTACTACTACTACTACTACTACTACTACTACTACTACTACTACTACTACTACTACTACTACTACTACTACGACTACGACTACTACGACTCACTACTACTACTACTACTACTACTACTACTACTACTACTACTACTACTACTACTACTACTACTACTAACTAACTACTACTACTACTACTACTACTACTACTACTACTACTACTACTACTACTACTACTACTACTACTACTACTACTACTACTACTACTACTACCTACTGCTACTACTACTACTACTACTACTACTACTACTACTACTACTACTACTACTACTACTACTACTACTACTACTACTACTGCTACTACTACTACTACTACTACTACTACTACTACTACTACGACTACTACTACTACTACTACTACTACTACTACTACTACTACTACTACTACTACTACTACTACTACTACTACTACTACTACTACTATCACTACTACTACTACTTTTACTACTACTACTACTACTACTACTACTACTACTACTACTACTACTACTACTACTACTACTACTACTACTACTACTACTACTACTACTACTACTACTACTACTACTACTACTACTAACTACTACCACCACTACTACTACTACTACTACTACTACTACTACTACTATCAATATACGACACAACTACTACTACCTTTATATTACTAACTACTACTACGACTACTACTACTACTGAACTAACTACTACTGCTGACTGCTACTACTACTACTACTACTACTACTTACTACTACTATTACAATACTACTACTACTACTACTACTACTACTACGACGACTCCTACTACGACCTACTAACGACTGTACCGTTTTACGACTTAACGACTACTACTACTACTAACCACCACCACCACCGCCACCCTACTACTACACCACTAACTATTATTTGTTTTACTACTATACTACTACGTTAACTACTACCACCACCACCACCACGCCCCACACCCATGATTGTTGCTACTACCCTCTATTACTACTACTTACTACACGTCTCTACACTACTCACTACTGCCCACTCCTACTCTACTCTACTACGACTTATACTACTAATACTACTACTAACTACTACTACTATACGCCACTACTACTACTACACTACTTATCCTACTACTACTTCCCTACTCCGACTACTACTACTACTACTACTACTCCCCCATCTACTATACTACAACGACTACTATACTACTACACTACTACTACCTACTACTACGAGACTACTACTACACTACTACTACTACTACTACTACGACTTACTACTACTACTACTACTACTACTACTACTACTACTACTACTACTACTACCTACTACCTACTACTGCTACTACTACGACTACTACTACTACTACTACTACTACTACTACTACTACTACTACTACTACTACTACTACTACTACTGCTGCTACTACTACTACTACTACTACGACTACTACTACTACTACGACTACTACTACTACTACTACTACTACTACTACTACTACTACTACTACTACTACGATTACTACTACTACTACTACTACTACTACTACTACTACTACTCCGACTACTCCATCTCACTCTTATTCCTACTAGTGCTCCTCCTACCCTTTCCTACTCCCACATCCCCAGGACGAACGTTTTTTCCTTGGGCCCCGAACGACGGCTTGAAGTCTTGAGCCGACGCGCATGAGATACCCGCCGTCGGATCCCGTGAAGTTCGCGCGGGTGCAACAATTGTGGTTTTGGCGTTCGCTTCGGTGGATCCGATTTCCATCAGCGCGGATCCGATTTCGGATTTGTTGGATCCGTGTTCGGTCTTGGTTTAACGGCGGATTCGATTGTTATCTTGTTTCAAAGGTACATTACATATGCGACCACCCTTCGGGTGAGAAGGAGGTTGTGGGGGGGAATCAACATCTGAATTAATCGATTTCACTATCGGTCTCTGTCAACGGGACACCACGGGACACATGTTGATCTCACTATCGATTTCACTATCGACTTCACTCAACGGGACACCACAGGACACCACCGGACACCGCGGGACAGGGCTCGATCTCACTATCGGTCTCATTATCGACCCCACTATCGATCTCACTCAACGGGACACCAAGGGACACCTCGGGATACCACATCGATCTCACTATCGATCGGAGGTGAGGGGGTGAGATCGAAGTGGAACGGAGAGCCCCCCTACCGGGAAATCGGTTTCGGTTTCGTGTTCGTGCGTGCCGTCCGTGCGGGCGAGGCGAAGCTGCGTGGGCGGGCGAAAAGAAAGTCTCCTCCGGCTGGGGCGCGGCCGGACCAAATGATTCTTTTCTGGGGGTTGGTGGCCCGCGGTGTCCCGCCAGTGTCCCGCCTCCGGCTAAGGCGCGGCCAGACCAAAAGATTCCTTTCCGGGGGCCGGTGGCCCGCGGTGTCCCGCCAATGTCCCGCCGGTGTCTCGTCGGTGTCCCGATGATGATGATGATGATGATGATGATGATGATGATGATGATGGTGATGGTGATGGTGATGGTGATGGTGATGTTGATGGTGATGGTGATGGTGATGGTGATGGTGATGGTGATGGTGATGATGATGATGATGTCGATGATGTTTATGATGATGATGATGATGGTGATGGTGGTGATGCTGATGGTGTCCCGATGATGATGATGATGATGATGATGTTGACGATGTTGATCATGATGATGATGGTGATGGTGGTGATGATGATGATGGTGCCCCGATGATGGTGATGGTCGTGCTGATGATGGTGTCCCAATCATGATGATGATGATGATGATGGTGTTCCGATGATGATGATGATGATGATGTTGATGTTGATGTTGATGATCATGATGATGCTGATGATGATGAAATGATGAAATGATGATGATGATGATGATGACTATTGTGATGAGGTGATGATGATGATGTCCAGAAGATGATGATGCTGATGACGTTGATGACGATGATGGTGTTGATGATGATGATGATGATGATAATGATGATGATGACGTTGATTGTGAGATCTATTGTGACATCGGTAGTGAGACCGGATGTGAGACCGGATGTGAGATCGATTGTGAGATCGGTTGTGAGATCGATCGTGAGATCGATTGTGAGATCGATAGTCAGATCGTTTGTGAGATCGGTCGAATGAAATAGATCGAGTGAGATCGATCGAGTGAGATCGATCGAGCGAAGCCGATAGTGAGACCGATAGTGAGATCGATAGTGAGACCGATCGAGTGAGACGTTGGTTCCTCCCCCCCCCGAACCTCTTTATCACCCGAAGGGTGGTCGTATAGGTACCACTAACGACTTCATTCAGCGGGACACCACGGGACAGTTGTCGATCTTATTATCGACCTCGCTATCGATCTCACTTTTGAGACACCATGGGACACTTCGGGGCACCAGATCGATCTCAGTATCGACATCAAGATCGATTTCACTATCGGTCTCATTCAACGGGACACCACGGGACACCTGTCGATCTCACGATCGATCTCACTATTTGGGACACCATGGGACACTTCGGGGCACCGCATCGATTTCAGTATCGATCGCATTGTCGATCTCAATATCAGTTTCTTTCCATGGGACACCGCGGGACACCGCTAGGGCCACCGCTGGACGGACGGACGGACGGACGGGGGAGCAGCATTTGTCCTGACTTCGCCTTAGCAAAGGCGGACACCACGGGACACCGCGAGGGCCACCGCCAGACGGACGGACGGACGGACGGACGGGCGAGCAACATTTGTCTTGACTTCGCCTTAGCAACGGCGGGTTCATTCCTTTCGCGCGCCCACGCTACTTCGCATCGCCCGCACGCACGACACGAACGAAACGAAACGATTTCCCTGGTGGGGGTCTCCGTTCAAATGCGATCTCACCCCCAATTTCCAATCAAATGAACATGGGGAGCCAGAAAAGATCGGATCCGCGGACCCTGGACACCGCGCGTGTTAAGATTCTACGGGGGAAGGGGGTTCGGTCATTCACTTCCAAGTGATCATCGCCATTTGCACCTCAGGAAAATCCTTCGTCTTGCGTAACTACTCCTCCTACTCCTACTCCTACTCCTCTCCCTACTTGTCCCACCCTTCCCTACGATTCCTACTCCTGCTCCTTTTCCCATTCCTACTCCTACTCCTACTCCTACTCCTACTCCTACTCCTATCCTTATTCCTTATCAGAATATACTCCTACTCCCCCCTCAGGCCGGCCATTAGGGGCCGCATCCGGGGGGTCCCATCCTAACCTGTAAAAAACAATACAAAATCAACATTTTTCTTATTTTTTCCTCTCGACATGGACGTCTTGTCGTCCACGGCGATAATCCATTGCAGAAAAATACCACAAAGAGCACACGCGCGCGTTCATGTCAGAATCCTACCGAACACCTTGTGTTTGCAAGCATTTCAACATAAAAACATCAAAAACCCAATGCTTTTTCACAAAAATTGTACAAATTTCCCGCCCGGGCTCTCTTGCTGAAATCATAGGAAAACCATAGGAATCTTAAGAATTCGGTCAAATCCAGCGATTTCGCGTCATCGCGCGGTGCACTCGCGATGCTCTGTCATGCACCCAGGCCGCGAATCCTGTGCAAAAAATACCACAAAGAGCACACTCGCGCGTTCATGTCAGAATCCTACCGAACACCGTGTGTTTGCAAGCATTTCAACATAAAAACATCAAAAACCCAATGCTTTTTCACAAAAATGCTTTGGGGTGTCCTGTCAGACCGTCGGGCTTCCTCCGGCCACCTCTGGCTTCCTGCGGTGTACCGGGCCATTCTCGACTCGTCTGGCAATGCGTGCGCGGCATTCAACACGCGCTCGCCAGTTCCCGTCGGCAACCGCCATCGCGGCCGCATCAGCTGTACCAAACCGGCTGGCCGGTGTGACTTCGGCCCCCAGTTGTGCCAGCTTTGCTTCTTATGTTGTGGGAGGGCGGGTGGGACTGGGCATGCCATGCTTGACTCGCTCGAGCTGGCTAGCTTGACTCCTACTCCTACTCCTACTCCTACTCGTCGTCGTCCTTCTCCTCTTCCTCCTGGTCCTCCTTCTCCTCGCCCTCCTCCTCCTCCTCCTCCTCCTCATCGTCCTGCTCATCCTCCTCATCGTCCTCCTCATCCTCTTCATGTTCCTCCTCTTCCTCAGTTCCAGCTTGGCTCAAGACCTGTTGGCGTCAGTAGCCTTGCCGTGTTTCGCGCGACGGATTGTCTGTTCGTTCTCAGCATGGGTTCCCAGCGTGGAGTGGGTGCGCCTCGTCCACGCGCCGATGACATGAGCAAGGGCAGCCTGCTCCCGCACCTGGTGCCGCCGGCGAGGTATCGAATGCAGGCGTTTTGCGCTTCACGCATGGTCTGGGCAAGAACGTTCGTCCTCGATCACAGAAGCTGGCACAGAACGTGGCCAGCATCGACACAAAGGCGGATGCTGCTGTTTTGGCTGTTCAGGGGCGCTGCTGCGGGCTCGGGACCGACCCATAAGTGCGACATCCACAGCGGTCACGGCAACTGGTGCTGCCCCAGACGGACGACCCCGCACTCGTGCCAAAAAGTTAGCTTGGCGAAAGACCAACCATATGCAGTTGTGGGTACCGCAATTGTGAATATCTTCTTCGGTGGAACTCCCTATGGTGCCACGAAGCGCTGTACTCGGTGGGTGAAGCGCAGGGAGCAAGGGCCGTGTTGTGTGGTGGCGGGCGCATGCGGGCGGTGCCACTGGGACCTGCCGTGGAGCTCCCTATGGGGCCACGAAGCTCTGTATTGGGTGGATGAAACGCAGGGAGCAAGGGCTGTGCTGCTTGGTGGCGGACGCATGCGGGCGGTGCCACTGGGACCTTCGGCGGAGCCCCCTATGGGGCCACGAAGCCTTGTACTGTACTGGGCGAAACGCAGGGAGCAAGGGCTGTGCTGGGTGGTGGCGGACGCATGCGGGCGGTGCCACTGGGACCTTCGGTGGAGCCCCCTTCTGGGGCCACGAAACCTTGTACTGGGTGGGTGAAACGCAGGGAGCGAGGGCCGTTTTGGGTGGTGGCGGACGCATGCGGGAGGTGCCACTGGGACCTTCGGTGGAGCCCCCATATGGGGCCACGAAACGTTGTACTGGGTGGAGGGAACTCAGGGAGCAAGGGCTGTACTGGGTGGTGGCAGACGCATGCGGGCGGTGCCACTGGGGCCTTCGGTGGAGCTCTATGGGGCCACGAAACGCTGTACTCGGTGGGTGCAACGCAGGGAGCAAGGGCTGTGCTGGGTGGTGGCGGACGCATGCGGGCGGCGCCACTGGGACCTTCGGCGGAGCCCCCTTTATGGGGCCACGAAAACTTGTAGTGGGTGGGTGAAACGCATGGGGCCAGGGCTGTGCTGGGTGGTGGCAGACGCATGCGGGCGGTGTCACTGGGACCTTCGGTGGAGCCCCCTATGAGGCCACGAAGCGCTGCACTGGGCGAAACGCAGGGAGCAAGGGCTGCGCTGGTTGGTGGCGGACGCATGCGGGCGGCGCTACTGAGACCTTCGGCGGGGCCCCCTTATGGGGCCACGAAACGCTGTACTGGGCGGGCGAAACGCATGGAATAATAATGAGGGAGAGGAGGAGGGGGAGGAGGAGAAGAGGAGAAGAGGAACACAGGGGACCGGCCCTTCAAAACGAGGACCCAACACCACAGGATGGTAGGGAATGATGCGTTGCAAACTTATTATAGGCTGGCCACTGGTTTCTGATCTATATATACATATATATATATATATGGTGCCATGCGTTACCTGTACAAGATTGCTCCGTTCGCTACCTCGTCGTTTACCAGTCGTAAGTTGCATGCGTCGCCTGTATTGCATGCCGCCTTCTGCATGGTGGATAATCGTGTTGCGCGGGCCCTTCTGGGTAAACGTCGCAAGTGCGCGAATAGAGATGGGCGCGCTGGCAGCGACGGCGGGCGCGAAAGCTACGCACTGGTGGATGTTCCTTGCGCGCAACACTCGCTGGCCATGCGCCTGTGGATGGGGAAGCGCCAGAATACTGAAGAATTACAGAGGGCATTTATTGGCGCGGGCAAAGATGGCGGCGGCGCTCTCCATGGTAGGGGGGGGGGGGGGGGGGGCGAAAGTTCAAAATCAGTTGTTCTCCCACCGCGCGAGATCGAGCTTCCAGTTGACACGGGGCAGAGCAAAGTCGCGGCGCACTTCGGCAATGAGCGGGCCCCCGCCCTGCTGATGGCCAGCTTCAAAGACGAGGCGCATGGCCCCGCGCCCACGAGGGGCGCCATCTTCCAGACATGGACCGAGCAGAGGAAGGATGGCTTCAAAGCGGTGCGCTCATGTCGGAGATATTCCGAGAAGCCAGGCATGTAGATCCTCTTTCGCGTCCTGCTACCTCCCTCATTCCCACTCGGGCGAGTGCTTATTCGAGACGTCTGCTTCCATGAGCAAGCGTTTGTCTTTTCCACAGGCCCAGTGGCTCTTCGACACTTGGCGCCGATGCCAATGCTGAGTTAGGCCTGGGAGAAGATGTTGCAGAGGACCCGTTGCTGTGCACGCATCGGGCGAGGCGGGTGGCCCGCGCTGCCGGCATCTCGTCGCCGCGCATCCTTCCGTCGCATTTGTCGCCGCGAAGCCTGCGCGCCCAGGAGACTCGCGCGCTGGCCGGGCGCCTCCAAGTCCGAGGGCCCATTCCATTGGCGAATCGCTTCGCCGAGTGCACTCAGAGATCGTCTTGCATAGCAATTACCTGGACGCGGCTGCCACTGTCGCGGGCCGCGGATTTTTGGCCGCGCAGTTCGACTGTCGACGTGGACGAGTTCGGCGCGGGAAGAAGCCGCCAGGTTGGCACGCGCGACTGCGCGAAGCCATCGCGCGCAGGGCGGCCGCTGAAGCGCGCGGCGACATGCGCCCCGATGGTGTCTCGGCTGCCACTGGCAAGGCTGCATGATCGAACGGCGCGTTCTACCCGCGCGCGCAACCGATCGCCGAGGTCGCGCCCGTCTTCGCGAGCTCGAGTTGAACTGGCGCCCGGCATCGACCCAGGGATCTAAGATTGCAAGCGCGCAGAGTCTGGGCTGACCGACGACAGCGTCGCGAGGTCAAGTCGCAGGCAGTGCCCGATTGGCCCCGCGCGACCCCGGAACAGAAGATGCGCGACCCATCGCCAACCCGTCGGAGATAGCGGAGGCGGGCCAAACATTCTTCAGCGCGACATTCACCAAATCCCGCGCCAACATTTGCATCGTCACCGCTTGGGTCCATCGCGAGTCGGACGTCGGTGAACTTTTCGACGCCCACCATCTCTCTCGAAGTGCGATGCTGAAATGCCGCGAGCTCTCGCCGCGCAAGGCGCCGCCGCCCCCTCGCCGAACCTGCAGCCGTGGACTGCTGGGCCCGCAAGCGGCGCCGATGGTCGCGCGCGCGGGCCGGACAGGGATGCGTTCTACATAGTCCCGCCCCGGAATTGCATCGGATGCCACGTCGGTTCCTTTTTTGAAAAATGCTTAGTGGCACGGGCGCGAGGGCGATTGCGACCCTGATGCCGACCAGCGGTCTGGCTTGTAAGCGGCCCTTGGAGATGTCGCACGCGGCGGCAGCGGTCTCCAGCTGTAGCCTTCATTGCTCGTCTGGGCAGCGTTCGCATTTAACGCGTCCGTCGCGGTTGCGAACGAATCGCTGACCACAAGGCCATTGTTGCTGGCGTTTCGCACGAGCTCTCTTCGCTCGCGATTTCTAGCGCGCGCGCGCTGAGCCCTCCGCGAGCGGCAGAACGCGCCGAGAACTCACGGCCCGAGACTCCGCCGTCGGTCGCCCGCCAGACCGAGGGCGCGGAGGTCGCAGACCCGCTCTGAACGCCGAGGCGAGCTATTGATCAGGACCAGCGCGGATTATGCACGGCCGCGCTTCGCCGCCAGCGCCGCGGGCACTCTCGAGTTCTGGGACGGGCACGCGCTCGACGGATCGCCTTCTCCACGCCGCTGCCCAGAGGGTGAAAATAAGCAGAATCCTGCGTGACTTGGCATTGGCCCCCGCGGGATCTAGCGGCGCGATTAAGCCCGGCCAGACCTTTCGCTGCCGCGCCAGCACTTCCGAGGGGGGCGGGCGGAGTACCCCTGGGGGCTACAGTGGGCAAGGCGGCGGATCATGCAGCGTGGCAACTCGCATTTCGAGAAGGGCACGGCGCGACTGGCCTGGATGTCATAGCGGCGTTGTTTGCTCGGGCGCGCACGCATGGGTGTCTCTGACTTGCATGCGTTTCTGCTGATACTCTGGAAGCTGTCGACCTTCCGCGCCGCGTCAGATGATTGCAATATTTTGAACGTCGCGAAAGTATCGATGCGATTGCTCCTCATATCTTCAGACAGCTACGCTCGATCGGATAGAATACCTAAGCGGGTGTGCATCTGCGACGGCTGCGATCGCCCGCGGCGCGCCTCGGGTCGCCGCTTGTGGAGCCGTCGCTTGTTTCCAGATGGCAATGGCTGACTGCCTGAAGCCTGCTTGGCATACGCCGGCGACAAGCTGGGCATTGCCCTGCTGAGCGTTGCTTACTGTAACCGCCATTGTGACGGCGCAACGTATGCAGCGCGAGGTTCATCGATTTCGCTGCGGGGTGGACGTCGATTTGTTCTGGCGAGTTCGAATCTCGATGCTCTGAAGATGTGGAAAACATGCAGCGCTGCACTCACTCTGCACGGCGGGGGCCTACTTGAGGACCGGGCCAAGCTGCTTGCGAACGGCGCGGGAGAGAAGCACCTTCGGGCAATCATCTGGTCGCCGATGGAAGTTGCGCCGCATGACCAAGGGTTTAAAGCAATTTGCGCGCGGACGAACTCGCGAGGCCGAACATATAAATATGCGAAGGCCAAGACATGCGCCGCGTCGCTGGCGGCGGCATCAGCGAGACGCTGCTCAGCGGCGCGTGCGAGTTCGCGCGCGTCGCGCTTCGGGCGCGCGCACAGGGACGTATTATCGTCGCGTCTGTGGCGCGCGCTGGGCAGTTTGAAAGATGTCGCGCGCTCGCCCTCCGCGCGGCTCAAACAACAAGTTGCGGGCTCCTGGAACGGCCGCGGATCCTCCGAGAGAGCAGCAAGTCGCTCGCCCGACAGGTGCGCCCATAATTCAAGACAGTCCAAGTTGCCGAGATGGTTGCGCCGAGAGGGCATCGATGTCATTGTTTTGAGATGGTTGCGCGGAGATGCGCGGCGCGTTGCTAGCCGGGTTGCCGCCTACCCCGATTCAATCTTTGCCCGAGCACCCAGTCGGAATTCAGGCTCGCGCAGCGCGCGAACAACGGGAAGTGAAAACCGGGGTTGTAGACATTCTCGGGGAATGACCTGCGAACGTCAGCTCGCGAGAGATTGCCCCCCTCGGAAAGTCTCCTGGATGGAGATAGCCCAGGGCAAGAACTGGGCGAGACCGAACGAGGCGGGACATGCAACGCGGGGACTGGGTGAATCAGGCGAGCGCGCCAGCTTGCACGCAGTGCGTCGCTGCCCTTTCTTTGTCGGCCCCGCGGCTCAGGTCGCGACCCCGGGCCGCCGCTGCACTTGCTTCCCCCCCCCGCGCCCGCCCGCCCGCGATTTGACCCCCTTGAACCGGCTGTTGCTTCAACGACGGATGCGAAAGTGGACCTCGCTCTGAGGTCGGGTGGGTCAGTGCTCAACGCAAGGCGTTGATGGAAGCCGCGGCGACGCATCGATCCAGTCTGCGATTTGGGGATTTCATGTTTGCGCGCATGAAGGCCGTTCAGGATAGTGAGTGTTTGCCTTGGGTTAAAGGCCAGAGGGCCACATGTCTGGCGCGCCCGACTCGGTTCTTGTCAACATTGGTGCGATCTCCCTTGCTATTGTCAGGAAGCAGACTGGTAATTTCGTTCAAGGGTCGGTCCACTCGCAGTTGGTACTGCGTCTTTCTCGCACGGGTGAAATCCTCGGTTCAAAACCCCGTCGCTCGATCGTGGCTCTCGCCGACAAAAAGCTAGAGATCGCGGCAGCGAGTCTTGCGCGCGAGCAATGCGGAGTGGAGGTCTTCACGGGCCCGCGCCCCGCAGGGCATTTGGAAATCGGAGGGGGGGGGGGGGGGGGGCGCTCGAGCCTGCCGCCGGCGCTGCGAGCTCGGCGGTTCGGGGGCGGGCCTCTGCGAGGTGGTGCTCCCTTCTTTGGGGGGCCCATCGCCGCCCGTAGGCGGTCTGGGAGGAGACGCACCCGCGCCCCTGTCAGAAGATTGAGTCGCTCGCGATCTGATATCTGATGTCTCTGCGAAGTGGTTTACCCTTCCTCGGGGGTCCTGGTTCCATCTGTGGGCCCTCGGAAGGAACTCGTTTTGCCATTTTGCCACGCGCGCGTTGCAGTGGCTTTCGGGCGCGGGAACGTTCGCGGGGCCGCGTCCCGCTGAGGAGTTCTGTCAGCTGAACAGTGCGAAGTTGCTCGATGTGTTGTTTTTTCATATGGAGGCAAAGCCGCGCGCCGTCGATGGCCTACCAGCACCGTCGCTGGCGCCGCCCCTGCAGTGGGTTGCCGAGATCGTCGGTGAGGGGGCAATCCTAAATCTCTTATCACGACCATGTAACTTTGGCCGCAGATGAACACCACCACCTCCGCCCCCCTCTTCCTCCTCTCTTTCAGAAAGCCATGACCCTGGCCACAACCGTGAGACCCGGGCGCTGCAACGTTTTCACAGCGGGCGTTGTCGCCAAGCTTCGGGTCCCAGGTCCCCGGGCTCTCGCGAATCGATCCCGCTCGGGAAATGGCGCAGAAAGATGGGGTCCAGGGCTCTGGTCGTGTTTTTTTGACGATGTCGCATGTTTTCGCGGCGCCGGACCTCGCGGGGCTCGGCCCTCTGCCTAGAGGGCCCCGCGGGCGCCCCCCCCCCCTGCGAAGCCATTGAATTTGCCGGCGGCTCCGCTCTCTTCCACAGCGGGGCCGATATCCTTGCGCCCAGAAGTCACAAGGCGCACGGGCTTCCAGTTCGAGCGCCAGCAGCAGCCCCCCCCATTTTCCATTGTTGCGAAACATCAAAAACAACAGGCCCACGACTACGCGCGCCCTCTGGGGCTCGCCAGGCGCCAGGATTATCAAAACACGACTCGTCCAGGAAACTTGATTTTTGATGGGGCATGCGAGTGAGGTTGAGCGCGCAGCGCCGTTGAATTGTCACATGCGCGATCGGCGCCTGACAGGTGAACTGTGGAGAGCCGCTTCGGGCCAGAGTATGTCGAGGAGGAAAAGTATCCGCGCCCCTTTCGGGGCATCCTCGAACCCCAGGTCCGCTTCACAACAGAGTAGCAAGTTATTCAAATCAGGTAATACCCAGGTACTTGCATGATAGCGCGATGTGTCTCTCCTCGCACGGTTGGCGTGGGCCTCGCGGGTGCACGTCTGCTCGGCAGACCGAACAAGTGCAGCGGGAAACGAGATGAGTTCCCGATTTTCAGATACCAGTTGCTGAGTTATCTTGGAGCGATTGACACTCGACTCACGGCAAAAGCGGCGACGGCGGCCACGCGCGGCGCGATTTTCACGTTGGCCGAGATAGGAGAGGACAACAAGCAGCTCGCTCACGCGATGAGCTACATTCTATCACAGTTACTCACGGGCAGCGCGCTCACATTGGCCATGGCTTGCGAAGAGGGAAGCGGTTTGGAGCGGTGGCGGAGATTGTGTGCTCGAGAGGATGTTGCCACGAGTTCCTACAAGGTGGCGCAACTACAGCTGCTCGCGAATGCTTAGTTCACATGCAAGTGGGGCACCTACGTCGAGGAGGTGACCAAGTTTCTGCTGGACACCAGCAGGTATCAGGAGAGACTGAGCGACATGATATCGGACACCCTGGCGCAGGCCCCGATCAAAAAGAACACGCCCGAGTCACTCCGGGCGCAGGTGATAATGCAGACGTTAGGATCGCACGCGGTGCTCAGAGAGACCTGCGAGGCTTTCCCGCAGCAGATGAATCAGGGGGGCGCGAAGGCCGCCACGAAGAAGAAGTTCGACCCGAACGCTATGGACGAGGATGCTGCCGGCAATGGTGGCTAAGACAACAACTCAAGATGTAAAGGGCGCGGCTGCAAGGCTGAGGCCAAAGGTGGAAAGTCAAGTGGTCATCGAGATTCAGGCGGCGAGGGCAGCAAAGGAGAAGAGCGGCAACGAGGGTGGCAAGACGAAGCAGGGCGACGCGAAGTTCTTCGACGGTTGACGTTCGAACAAGCGTTGCGGCAAGTGCGGACGCATGATGGTGGACTGCAGAAAGCGCGGACGCGGCGCGTACCAGCTCGGGGGAGGTCAGCGATCCGCAGCAGGAGTTCAGCAGGAGATGCAACCAGCGCCCCAGTCAAAGCTTGGATCGGGCTCAGCAGGTGCGGTCAACCCAGGATCATCAATATCGCAGATGGCGGCATCGAGCGCGTCTACCAGGCTACCCGGGAGTATCCATGTTGTCATTCCAGAAGAAGATGGTGGAGAAGCGGGTGGGTTCTCGCGTTCGCGGACGGGCGAGAGGAGCACGACGAAAGCGAGATGCTCGCGGACAGTGGCGCACGCAGACACGCGCGCGTAGCACCGAGGAATACTGCAGAAGGGCGCGCACGCACGGGCGAGCAAGGCCAGTCATTGCGGCCGGCCATTGGAAAGGGCATCCGTACATGGGACAGGCGGGCCCCCACGGGAGAAGCGCGCGATTCGGAGACGACGCGCCAGCAGCGCTGGGCCAAGTACGAGCGGCAGATCGCCATGATGGGTGCGGGGCACCCGAGGGCGGTCGCGATCCCAGTACCTGCGGCTGATTGGGGGTCGGATCACGGCGAGCAGCGATAGCAACCGCCAGCAGATCGCGGGCCAGGTTAGGTTCCATATCGCGTCGGAGAGGTTGAGCGTCTGGCGCAGGGGATTGAGCGGAGGCTGCGCGGTAAGCAAGAGGCCCCAGCTCCAGGTATGTCAGGGAAACGCGCAGCAGCTGAAGCAGATCTCGAGGAAGGAGGCCCTGGGGGCCCACCTGGCGGCCAGAGTTTCGCGGGAGCCATCGAAGCTCAGAGCAGCGCCGAGCTGGAGAGAAGAGCCAGATCAGTAAACCCGCGCTGGAGATGATGGAGGCATTCACACGTTGCTCGGTTGGACTCGGGACGTTTTTGCAGCTTGGGCGCGCGGGGGGCTCAGCTGCGTCTACCCCAGACTCCTGGGCGGCCCCGATCCTAGGCCAGAGCACGTGAGGTCAGTTTGGCCATGCATCCGTGGCGATCTACATGGCGATGGCGAGCCTTGCGACCATCGTCGCGATCGGCCGCAGCCACAAAGTCGGCGAGCTTCTGGATCGCATTTACAAGTTGCACGCGAGGTCAAAGTGCTCGAAGGGCGCAGCTACGCAAAACCGCCTGAAGGACGTGATTCAGATCTCTGAGGCCGAGGAAGCCGAGAAGCATCGTCGTTGAAGGACGGGGCCACCTACGCAAGAGAAAGTTGACCCGACCTTAATTCCCACAACGCAAAGATCGAGGTCGCGGAGCTCTGCGCGCGAGGAGCTATGGTCCAGATCAAGTGCGGCATGACCGACGAGTTGTGTTGATGTTTGGAGGATTGGCTGCCAGTCTCGGTCATTCGTGGCAAGTGTCTACATGTTTCATAGTATGCGTCCTATCTTGGCTGTTGCTGTGGATGGACCCGAGAAGGAGTCCAGGAAGCATGATAGTTGATGGGATATGTGAGCGAGATAGAGCGCGCAGTGCTGTTATATTGTTACATGCGCGATTGGCGCGTGACAATTGAATTGTGGAGAGCCGTTTTGGCTCAGTGCATTTCGAAGTGGAAAAGTATCCCCGCCCCTCTTGGGGCACCCGTGGATCCCAGCTCCGCTACACAACAGAGTGACGACTTATTCAGATCAGTTAATTTCCATCTACTTGCAATTCGGGATGAAAGACCGCCCCCGGGGAAAGGGTCTATGGGAGTCCGCGTTGCGCAAAAAATGTGTCCTTGGAATTTCAGGTTCCCCGCCGCCCCGCGCCCCGCCGCCCCCCCCCCCTTCCTCGTCGCTACAAGTGGGTGCGTTACGAAGTTCTGGTCAGAGCGCGCCCCCTGAGAGGTCCCGGGAGCAGCGTTAGCACCCTCGCAGAGGACCATAAGGATGAACACCGTTTCAAGGGTACCGTTCGCATTTCTGCCTCCCGGCCCATCCCAGCCTGACCCATGAGCCATGGCCTTTCAATTGCACTTTCGATCGGGGCGTCCAAGCGCCTTACACCTTCACAGCGCATCCTTGTGATCGGGCCCCTTTTTCCCCCTTCCTTCCCCCCAGGGGTCTCCGATGTTTTTTCCCAACCATCTTGCGGTGTTGGGTCCTCGTTTTGAAGAGACGGTCCCCGAGTTCCTCTTCTCCTTTTCCCCCCCCTCCTCCCCCTCCCCCCCTCCTTCTTCCTTCTTCCATGCGTCTCACCCACCCAGCACAACGCTTCGTGGCCCCGTAGGGGGTTCCACCGAAGGTCCCAGCGGCACCGCCCGCATGCGTCCGCCACCACCCAGCACCGCCCTTGTTCCCTGCGTTTCACCCACCCAGTACAGCGCTTCGTGGACCCATAAGGGGGCTCCGCCGCAGGCCCCAGTGGCACCACCCGCATGCGTCCGCCACCACCCAACACAGCCCTTGCTCCCTGCGATTCGCCCACCCAGTGCAGCGCTTCGTGGCCCCATAGGGAGCTCCAATAAGGGTCCCAGTTGCACCGCCCGCATGCGTCCGCCACCACCCAAAACGGGTTTTGTTCCCTGCGTTTCACCCACCCAATACAGCGCTTCGTGGCCCCATACGGAGCCCCACCGAGAGTCCCAATGGCACCGCCCGCATGCGTCCGCCACCAACCAGTACAGCCACTGCTCCCTTTAATTTCACCCACTCAGTACAGCGTTGCGTGGCACCATAAGGGGGTTCCACCGAAGGTCCCAGTGGCACCGCCCGCATGCGTCCGCCAGCACAGCCCTTGCTCCCTGCGTTTCACCCACCCAGTACAGCGTTTCGTGGCCCCATAGGGGGCTCCACCGAAAGGTCCCAGTGGCACCGCCCGCATGCGTCCGCCACCACCCAGCACAGCCCTTGCCCCCTGTGGTTCACCCACCCAGTACGCTTCGTGGCCCCATAAGGAGTTCCACTGAAGGTCCCGGTGACACCGCCCGCATGCGTCCGCCACCACCCAGCACAGCCATTGTTCCCATTGTTTCACCCACCAAGTACAGCGTTCCCTGGCCCCATAAAGGGGATCCACCGAAGGTCCCAGTGGCACCGCCCGCATGCGCCCGCCACCACCCAGCACAGCCCTTGCTCCCTGCGTTTCGCCCACCGTGCACAGGGTTCGGTGGCCCCATACGGAGCGCCACCGAAGAAGATATTCACACTAGCGGAACTCACAACTGCATGTGGTTGGGTGTTTCGCCAGGCTTTTGTCCCAACCATTTTCTGACGTTGGGTCTTCGTTTTGAAGAGACGGTCCCCGGGTTCCTCTCCTCTTCTCCTTCTCTTCCACTTCCTCTTGCTTCCTCCCTCTTCCAGGCGCTTCACACACCCAGCACAGCGTTTCGTGGCCCCATATGGGGGATCCACCGAAGGTCCCAGTGGCACCACCCGCATGCGTCCGCCACCACCCAGCACAGCCTTTGTTCCTTGCGTTTCACCCACCCAGTGCAGCGTTTCGTGGCCCCATAGGGAGGTCCACCGAAGGTCCCAATGGCACCGCCCGCATGCGTCCGCCACCACCCACAACGGCCCTTGCTCCCTGCGTTTCACCCACCCAGTACAGCGCTTCGTGGCCCCATAACGGGGCTCCACCGAAGGTCCCAGTGGCACCGCCCGCATGCGTCCGCCACCAACCAGCACAGCCCTTGCTCCCTGCGTTTCACCCACCCAGTGCAAGGTTTCGTGTCCCCATCAGGGGGCTCCACCGAAGGTCCCAGTGACACCGCCCGCATGCGTCCGCCACCAACCAGCACAGCCCTTGCTCCCATTGTTTCACCCACCCAGTACAGCGTTTTCGTGGTTCCATAGGGGGCTCCACCGAAGGTCCCACTGGCACCGCCCGCATGCGTCCGCCACTACTCAGTACAGCCATTGCTCCCATTGTTTCACCCATCCAGTACAGCGTTTCGTGGCCCCATAGGGAGTTCCACCGAAGGTCCCAGTGGCACCGCCCGCATGCGTCCGCCACCACCCAGCACAGCCCTAGCTCCCTGCGCTTCACCCACCCAGTGCAGGGTTTCGTGTCCCCATAAAAGGGGTTCCACCGAACGTCCCAGCGGCACCGCCCGCATGCGTCCGCCACCACCGAGCACAGCCCTTGCTCACATTGTTTCACCCACCCAGTACAGCGCTCCCTGGCCCCATAGGGAGGTCCACCGAAGGTCCCAGTGGCACCGCCCGCATGCTTCCGCCACCACCCAGCACAGCCCTTGCTCCCTGCGCTTCGCCCACCCAGTGCAGCGCTTCGTGGCCCCATAGGGAGCTCCACCGAAGGTCCCAATGGCACCGCCCGCATGCGTCCGCCACCACCCAGCACAGCCCTTGCTCCCTGCGCTTCACCCACCCAGTACAGCGCTTCGTGGCCCCATAGGGAGCTCTACCAAAGGTCCCGGTGGCACCGCCCGCATGCGTCCGCCACCACCCAGCACAATTGCTGTATTCACAACTGCATATGGTTTGGTCTTTCGCCAGGCTAATTTTTCACGACGCAGACCCCCGAAGGTCTAGTTACAGATTCCCCCCTTGGACAGCCTTGTAATCCCGAGCCGTCTCCTCACGGCCCCTGGGTCCGGGAAGAGAGAAGGGCCCCGAGAGGCCGACATTTGTCAGCAACCTCCTTGTCTTGAATTTGCCCACGCTTCGAGGTTGTCCGGGCCTCCCTTCCCTATGACCTGACGTTGCCAAAAAAACCGCAGCACCGCGAGCAGGCACGTCCAGAGCTCCAGACCCCACACTGTTGCGCCCTCTTTTTCGCGCCGGATCGCCCCAGAGGGGCCCCAGGGCCCCGAGCTGAGCGACAACACGCCCGTGGCGAGAGCACCGCAACGCCAGGTTGCTCGGGGCCCTCTTCCCCGAGGCCTACGAGGTGCTGTCCGGCCCGCACACCCGCGGCAGGTACGACGCCGTGCGGCGCGCCGCCGCCGGGCGGCCACCGCCCGCGGCGCCGCCGCCGCCGCCCGCGGCGCGGCGCCCCGAGGCGCCGGCGGAGGCCCCCGCCGCCCCGCGGCCCAGCGCGGCGGGCACAGCGCGGCCCGCGGCAGCGGGGGCGGGGCGGGGCGTGAGCTGCGAAGGGTGCCTGCGGCGCTGCCAGCCCGCGGCGATGGGGCGGCGCCTCCTCCTCCCTCCTCTTTCTCCTCCTCCTCCTCCCTCCTCCTCCTCCTCTCCTCCTCCTCCTCCTTCTCCCCCCTCCTCCTCCTCCTCCCTCCTCCTCCTCCTCCTCCTCCTCCTCCCCCACCTCCTCCTCCTCCTCCTCCCACTTTCCCACCTCCTCCTCCTCTTTTTCCTCTTCCTCCTCCCCCTCCTCCTCCTCTTCCTCCTCCCCCCTCCTCCTCCTCCTCCTCCTCCTCCTCCTCCTCCTCCTCCTCCTCCTCTTTCTCCTCCTCGGCTGCTCCTCCTCGGCTGGGGTCCACCACTTGCTCTCTGAAAGCCACCACCGCTCGAAGTTCGTCCGGGCATACCCAAAAGAAGAACAGACCCAGCACGGCCACACCCGAGAGGACCACTTCAGAGTCGAAGCACAACCACATCCAGACCACGCCCGTGGGCGACCCCACACGCACGCCTTGCGCCCGCAGGCCCATTTTTGGCCCCCCCGGAGTGTTCGAAGACTCGAAGCGACCCCACACGCACGCCTTGCGCACGCAGGCCCATTTTTGGCCCCCCGGAGTGCTCGAAGACTCGAAGGGAGCCCAGGGCTTGGCCTGGCGGGCCGAGGGGAGGAGTGGAGGGCAAGCAGCGCAGGGCAGCAGCGGGAGCACGAGCGGCCGGGGCCCCAGCTGTGCCCCCCCCCCGCGGGCCAGGGCCCCGAAGCCGCCACGCGTGGGGTGCATCGGCGGAGCAGGAAGGCATGTTGGTTTCAGGAGGGGAAAAAACACACGGACACAATGAATCGTCGATTCCCCAGAAGATATGGAAAAGATGGGAAGTGGTGGGGAAGACAGAAACCCAGAAAATATGGGCAAAGATTGGGAATATGGTTATTTGTGTTTATTTGTTTGTGTGTCCCAGTTCCCCTTCATAATTGATTCCGCACGGTGAGGGCATTGGATCAGGAACCGTGGGATAGGGAATCTAGGATCTGGAAGATGGTGCAACTCCACTGGGGTTTGGCCATGGGTAGCACCGCCGCCCCCCATGAGACGAGGAGCCCTCCAAGGTCCGACGCCTCCTGGGCACACTCCTTAACGACCGCCCCCCACCGTGTCGATGATAATTGATTCCAGGATAGGCAGATGATGCGTTGCAGCATTGTCAAGGTCTCCAGGACTTCAAGATCTCATGTTGCTTCGCACGGGCTCCAGAGACGGGGGCCGCTAGATTATCCTGAATTTCCTCTCTCTCTCTCGCTCTCTTTCTCTCGACGGGTGAAAAGTGCTCCCAGCGGCGAAAGATTTGTCGTCATTCACCCTTCGGTGCGATGTTCGCCTCGTTTCGCCGCCTTCTACCTTCTACTATTCGCGCGATGTGCAAACACGTACCTCAGGCGATCTTGGGCCGCTCGAACGTTCATTATCGAAGACGCCTACGGCGAATCACCGCCGCCCCCTGCCTTTTTGGAAGCGCCTGCGTGGCCGAAAGTTGGGTTTGAGCTTGGCCAAGCTATCGGGCCACGCGCTCCCCGAGTGTGTGTTCGAAAGCCTTCGGGAAACACCGAGTCGGGCGAGTTATCGGACCAGGTGGTTTCCGAGCTTTCGGGCCTCTTGGAGGACGTTTTGGATGGGTCTTGGGCCGTCTGGGAGGCCCTTGGCGGGTCTTTTGGGCAGTCGAAGGCCATCTTCAGGCCATTAGGGGCCGTCTCGAGTGCATCATGGGGCCATCTTCGCTGTCTTGGAGGCCTTCTTGGCCGTTTTGGAGGCATCTTGGAGGCCATCTTGGCCGTCGTGGGGGCCATCTTGGGCGCCTTGGGGGCCTCTTGGGCCGTCTTGGGACCTTCTTGAGGCCGTCTTGTGCCATGTTCCTTCGTCTTGGGCGCTCCTGACGTGTTTGACGCCGTCGGAAGCCGTGTAGGGGGCTTCCCTAGGCCGACGTGGGGCCTTCTTAGCGCGCTGCAGGGCCGTCTTAGAGGCCATCTTGAGCGCTTTGGAGGTCTCTTGGGCCGTCTTGGGGCCCTCTTGGGGCCGTATTGGGGACCTCTTGGGTCGTCAGGGAGTCATCTTGGAGGTTTCTTGGACGCTCTTCGGGACATCTTGGGAGCCTCTTGGGCTGTCGTGGGCCGTCGGAAAGCCGAAAATGAGCAAACGCCAGAATCCGTCAAAACCCAATTGAAAATCAATGATGTTTACCTATTCGGGCTTTCCTGGAGGTCCCTCTTGGAGGTCTATTCGGCCGTCTTGGGGGCCTCTTGGGCCGTATTGGGCCATCTTGAGGCCATCTGTGGCCTTTTGTGGCCATCTTGGGGGCGTCTTGGGCCGTCTTGGAAACATCTTGGGGCCATCTTGGCTCATCTTGGGTCATCTTGGCCGCCTTGGAGGCGGCGTTGTGCAGATGTCCTGTCGTCTTGGACCCGAAGGCGGGACGCGCCGAATCCCCAGGGGGAGTTCGTTTGGAAAAGAACCAAATCCAAAACCGAAAGGGTTCAGCACGTCGGGCACCCCTGTGATGAATCAACAGGGGGCGGCGGATCTAATTGCCTTCGGCCCATCTGGCCACCGTGCATGACTTGTGGGTCAGAGTCTTCAGGGATGCTTGTTTAGGTCTCTTCGGAGCGCCCTCGAGAGCATCATGGAGGCAGTTTCGGGGCCTCTTGGGAGCATCTTGGGGGCCTCTTGGGGCTTCCTGGGGTCCTCTTGGGAGCGTCTTGGGGCCTCTTGTAGGCCTTTGGAGGGCGTCTTGGGGCCTTCTGTGGGCCTTTCGAGGCCGAAGGCTCGAAATGTCCGTTCGGGTCCCCCGCCTGGGCCCCCCCCTTGGAGCTGTTTCGGGTGCTTCTTGGGCCGTTTGGGGGCCCTCTTGGAGGTCTCTTGGGGCGGGGCCTATTGTGCCGTCCTGGAGCGTCGGGAAGCTAAAAAGGCGAGAACGCCAGAATCTACCAAACACCTAAGGACAATCAATGATGTTTGCCTCCAAGGGTCCTCTGGGGAGTGTTCTTGCAGCTCTCTTGGGGCATCTTGGCGGCCTCTTGGGCCGTCTTGGAGCCATCTTGGGCGTCTTGAACCGATCGTTCGACTATTCGAGGCCCTCTTAGATTGTCTCGGGGGCCTCTTGCGGCCCTCTTCGCCCGTCTTGGGGCCGTCTTGGGCTCGAACAAGTCATGCGACAACACGCCCCAGCAGGTGCCAAGCCCCAGAAGATTTGGTAATTTCGGGCCTAGGACAAGTGAATGCTCCTTAGGATTGAGGGCTGAGGCTCCAGGAGATCGAACATGGGACTTGTCCTAGGTGCCCGTGCTGTTGTTGTATGAAGAAACTTGTACCCACGTGATCATGGCATCATCATTATCGTCCCAGGTGAAGGCCTTGTATCCACGTGATCGTGACATTGCCATTGTCGTCCCAAGTGCCCGTGCTGATGTTTTCAATAATGAAAAACTGTCACCTTGGTCATGACATCTTCACGATCCTCCCATGTGACCGTGCTGATGGCGTTTAGTGTTGTACGCACGTGGTGATGGCATCATGACTATCGTCCGAGGCGCCTATGGTAGTTTTTTTTTTTTTTTTTTTTTTTTTTAAAAAAAAAAAAAAAAAAAAAAAAAAAAAAAAAAAAAAAAAAAAAAAAAAAAAAAAAAAAAAAAAAAAAAAAAAAAAAAAAAAAAAAACGTGTACCCACGTGATCATGACATAGTCATGTTCGTCAGAGGTGCCCGTGGTGATGTTCTGCAGCATGAAAACGCATGCCCACGGTCATGCCACCTTGCTTCTCATCGCAGGTGCCCGTGATGATGGTTCTTCATGTGCCACTTTATGGTGACATCCGCATTAGCGTCACACGTGCCAGCGGTGATGTTTTCAAACATGGAAAACTTGTACCCACGTGGTCATGATAACAGTATTCTCATCCCAGGTGCCCGTGCTGTTGTTGCTTACGTGTGAAAAGTTGCCCCACGCGATGACGACATCATCCGTATCGTCCTGGGCGCCCCTTTGCGATGTGTTTCCTAGTATGGAAACCTGTACTCCGGATTCCATAATAAAGTAGGGGGGGGTACATTTGGCGGGGGGTCTGTTTTGAGCTGTCTTGAAGGGTTAGGGGGGGTCTGGGCAAAGTGCCGCCCTTTCATTGATGGTCTGGGGGGGTCTAAAACTTGTGGTCTGGGAGGATTGTGACCCCCTCTCTTTTATTACGACATCTGGAGT
>CAUYUJ010017727.1:586803-604303 GCA_963575745.1 Prorocentrum cordatum | reverse complement strand
TCGACATGGGCGCGGAAAAGAAACGGGTGCAAGTCTCCAGGTCTCTCAGATGGGGTCCGAGTAAACGGGGTCGGAGGATCGCGCCGCATCGCCGATGCGGATCGATGTGCAGCCCGATCTGCTTCGCGTCGACGTCGCTGATGCATCGCCGACGTCGACGATACATCGCTGGTGCATCGCCGATACATCGCCGATGCATCGCCGATGTATCGGCGATGCGGCGCGATCCTCCGGCCCCATCTACTCGGACCGCATATGGGAGGCTTCTACAGTCAGCGGCGCGCCCGGTGGGGAAGTGAGAGGGGGAGGCCTTCTCCGAGGATGGCGGGACTTGGCAGAAGCTTTCGCGCCATCTCAGAAGTTTATTGCGTGCTTGGGGAATGCTTAAACATTGTTCAAAAGTCAGGAGGGGGAAAAACACACAGACACAAATACCAGCCGATTCCCATTAAGATGTGAAAAGTGGAGGGGAAGGCGAGCATCCGTGCAGTATGCGAGAATATAGGGGATCCTGAGGGTTGTGTCTGCTTATTTCTGTGTGCGTCCTTGGGCGCCTTAAGAGGCTCAGAACACTTCTCGGAGACTTCGCGGCCGCCCGAGCCTCGTGAGAAAACCGGCCTCCTGTCGTTTCCCCCCTCCCCCCCGGGTTCGCCGCCGACGACAGCATTTGTTGCTCCTTTTGAGCGGGGTACTTGGTCGATGTCGCCGCGGACAGAGTCCACTCGAGACAAAAAGGCCGCCTGCCCGACAGCGGCAAGCGTCGGTATTGGACCACATTAGCTGTCGGACATCGTGTCCTTTTGCCGTGCCGTGTCGAGCGTCCATAGGCTCGGCGTCGGGGGGTTGGTTCAAGACGTGGGCCAGGCCAGAGGACACCAACTATCAGAGGAGAAACAGGTATCGCCTCTGACCGACAGTACTGAATCATATCGCAAAGTAATGTTGTTGTTGTTCCTTGTTGAGGTCCCTTGAAAGGCTTGCGGATGCAGCTCGCTCAATGTCCCAAACCCACATGTCGTGCCAGCCCGAGTTATCATTGCGGTGGTTTCTGGGTGCCAGAAGTTTTACATGGAAGCCGGGTGCCCCCAGCGTTGCGCTATCGCGCTGGAACTTCTTGTTTTTGGAGATGCTATTCTCCGATGTTGCGTTCTGCGCGGCAGGAGCGGATCGCGGCACACTTCTCGCGCGAGGGGCGAGGCTCAGAGGTCACCACTGCTCTGGGCGGAGCGCCGCGGCGAGAGACAGTTCTGGGAGCGAGACGCCCGAGGTCCGCCGAAGCCAGCTCTCAATTGGTGGGAGCGAGGGCCGCAGATTCGCTCGAGTTGCGCAGATTTGTTTCCCCCGTGTTCTTTTCGATCCGTTTTTACTACAGCGTTCCCTCCCTGTCTCTCATCTTCCTCGTGCCCCCGCAGTTCCCCGCATCCTTGTCGATTCATCCTCCACGACCTTTGTTCCCCCCCCGGCCGCGAGGCCCCGTTTGCTCGCCTTTTTGTTGCATGGGCGCGTGCCTCCCACCCTCCTCCCTGCAGTCCTCAGCCCCCGTTCGCTTCTGGAGTTGCCTGGTAAGCGCCGGCAAGACTTTCGCGGCGACGATCGCCTTCCTCGGCCGAGGTGTTTTGTAAAGACAACATCATACCTCCTCGGCGTCGGCGCGCGCGGCTGATGCGTCCGGCCGCCTGGGCCACCCTGGCGCTCTCACCGCGTCGCTGCCAATTTCCCCGAGCCGCGGTTGCAAGCATGGGCTCGTCTATCCCACGTCGGGCCGCGCATTGCCCCGAATTTGTTCGGTGCGTTCTGTTGTCTTGTTCCATCGTTGCGCTGGTGTTTCGACAAAAAAATATGAGTGGGCGTGTACGCGTGCGGAGGACGAAAAGAGGGCGCGCGCAAAACTGGACGGGATGAGGGAGGGGTGGAAGGGCGGGGCACGTGGGGCGGCGGCGCGGGGAGAAGAGGGCGGGATGAGGCGTTTCCTGTATGCCCGATGCGAAAAAACATTTGGCGCCATCGATTTTTTGAGGCGTTTCACTAAGTCGTGGGGCCTCCGATCGGCTCAGGATGAAGATTTGGTCCTGGGATATGCGGAGGAGTTTTATGGTTCCATGACTTTCCCTCAGGGCCCGTCTCTTTCATGCCTCGACAACGGTGGCCTTGCGGGGCGGCATGCGCTGACAGTTGTAGGGGTGCCCGCATAGGAGGTCCACGTCGAGGTGCGAATTTCGACGATCGAAATTTGGGCGCCACTCACCTCCTTCCTCCTTTTTTCCTCTCCCGGAGTCACACTCAGAGGCAACGTTGCGTTATGGCATGTTGTATTACGATACGGGTTGCTAGGCATTGGCATGTTATGGTATGATAGGCGTTGCAACGTTATGCTACGTTGTGAAATGCTATGTTATGGCATGTCTTGCTATATTATGATAGTGGCGGTGGTGGCGACGATGACGACGACGACGATGGCGGAACAAGTTTTGGTGATGTCTCGAACGAGGCGCGGATTTCAGCACCCGTGAGGGAGAACCGCCAAGGGGCATTGTTTCCTCCGCTCGCGCCAAAAATGGCGTGGATGTCCCGAGCGCGGTCATCGTTTTGATTCCCCACATTCCCCGCTTTCGGGGCTCTGATTCTGACGGTGTCCCGAGCGGATTGCGGGTTTCAACATTCTTCAGGGGGGGGCGCCAGGGGGTATTGCATTCTTCCGTTCGCGCCAAAATGGCGGGGATGTCTCGTGCGGGGCGCTCGTTTGGGTTCCCAACACGCACCATTTCCGGAGCAAGTTTGAAGATGTGTCTGGCGAGGCGTTGGTTTTCGCACCCTTGGTGGCCCAGACTGCAAGGATGGTTCGAACATTTTTTATGTTGCTGGCCAGACCCGCGGGCAAAGCTCTTCTTCACGATGCCACAGGAAGCCCCAACACGTTCCACGAAACCCCAGGAGGCATCAGGAGGTCGGAGGAGGCCAAAGGACGCCCCTGGACGCCCCAGGAAACACCAGGAGGCGACAGGATGCCACAGGAGACCAGAGAAAACGCAAAGAAGCAGCAGGAGGCCCTGGAAGGCTTCAGGGCACTCGCGAGGTTCCACGAGCAAAAAACCCCAGACGGCCACAGGAATGGCCCCAATCCCCGGTTGTTTTACAAATCTTCCCACCGATCAGATCACCCGCTCTGGTGATAAGGAGGTCGGGAAGGGGGGGAGGCGATGAGGCTGTCGATTTGCAATGAATCCCGCCCGCCGCCCAGAAAAAATGCGTGGGAAAAGAAAAACAACCGTCCGGACGATTTACCGATGTTTTGATCGATATGTATGTATACATGCTTACCCAACGATATATATATATATATATATATATACATATATATATATATATACACATACATACATACATACATACATACATACATACATACATACATACATACATACCTGCATACATACATACATACATACTTGTATTCATACATACGTATATGTATATATACATATATATATATATATATATATATATATATATATATATGTGTGTGTGTGTGTACATGCGCGCATACATAAATACGTGTATACATTCAGTAATGTATGTGTGCGCGTATGAAAATGTATATACGTACATACATATGGATACATCACTCCGCGTATGTATATATCTACCTGGTGGTGGTGGCGATGGTGGTGGTGGTGATGATGGGATGGTGCGACGGCGATGACAATGTGACATGTTGGTTCTTCGTATACGTTGGTGCACCACGTCGCGATGCCAGCGTCACTGGCTTGCGTGCCCACTTCTATGCCGAACGCCCGTGCCCACTTCGGTGGCGCAGGTTTTAACGGCCGCGCACATTTGAGAATCAACGCACTCTTATTGCAATGCCGCGCGTGTTCGGAGCACGAGCAGAGCTTGGTGCCATTCAATCGCGCGGCGACAAGTATACATTGTGGACATCGTTGTTGCCGGGGTAAAAGAACACATCGCCCGCGCCGCCCGGAAGCGAAACAGCGCCATGTGTGGATGGTGCCCATGGCGAGATTGCAGAAGCCGGCGCATACGGAACGCAGCAAATACGGACTCGAATTTCAAGTGCGACGGCCATGACAGCAAGCTCGTCAGCGTATTCCAAAAAAGACAGCCCTCACACCCATTTCCTGCACACGTTGCTGGCGCGCGCGGGGCCGCGCACATCGAGGGAAGCAAACGCAGGGTAAAGTTTGGCCATGAGATCTGACCGCGTCATGGTTGCCGCAGAAATGCGTCCGCAGCGCCTCGGCGCACGCGCCGAAGTCGGTGCGCCGGTGGCCCTGGTCATTCGCGAGCGCCGGCACGCCCCTGGCGCGTACCTACGCCAAGGACATTCACGGGGTGATCACCTGGTGAGGCCTGGGCCAAAACCCCAACGCTGCCCCCCGCCAAACCAGCCGCCAAGCAAAGCCAGAAGCACGCGGCAGAGGTTCGACCTGCGCACTGGCCAAAATCGCAAATTTCACGCTGAGCTGGCAGTGCTCCTGAGAGCTCTGCGTGCACTGCTCGCGCGCGGACAAGTTTGCCAATTTCTGACAGTCGACGGACTTGAGTGTCTGACGCAGGCGTCGTCGAATGCGGGCCTTGTTGCCCTGCTTGGCGCGCTCGTCATCGACGCCGTTCAGCGGGGGCAGGAGCGCCTTGCCGAACGAGAACGACGCGCTCTCCAGCGCGCGGGCGACGTCATCAGCTTGGAAGCCCAGTTCATGCATGGTCAGCGCTGCAGAGTCTTCGCTCCGAGCGCCTTCGCGCTGCGCCGCGCCAGCCTCGCCAGGCTGACTTGGAACCTGCGCCGAAGAGCATTTGGAGCCGCGAGTCGCCGTGGGCGCCGATGACTGGCAGAGCCTTGCCACCGACTCGTCGCCTGCCTCACGACGCCATTGCGACCGGATTTCGCCGAGTAGTACTTCGCAACGCCGTCAGACATTGCGCCGCGCCGTCGATGGCGAGCATTGCCCGCAAGTCGGAGATCTCGCTGTCAGACGGCCCCCATCTATTTCAGCGCGCGGGTCGCCTGCTCGAGGCGGTCATCGCGCGCGCGCACGATCGCCTCCGGCGCCGCGCCTCCGCCGCGCCAGATGCGCCATGAACAAAGCGTCCGCTTTGGCCCCAAAGGCCGACCTGGCCTCGAAGTTCCGGGCGAGGCGCGCAGCCGCGAAGTCCTCGACGGGCGGGAGTTCGCGGAAAGCCGCGCGCCCCCAGCGCATCGCGCGCGTCCAAGCCGCGAACGCAAGCCCTTGCTTACTGGCGCAAGACGACCAGGCGCCGGCGAAGGAGACGACGCACCCCTCCTTCGCGGCGACGCCCGGGGATTTGCGCGTTCGGAGAGCCCGAACTAGTCGGAGCGGGACCCCTGCGCGAACGGCGCCAGACTTGGCGCTCTCGCACGCGACCTTCGCACAAGGGGCCGGCGCCCACGTCGTGGGCAAGTTTGCAAAACACGGCGGGCCAGCGTCGTCCGGGCAGCGGGCCGCGACGAAGTCAGGCAGGGGACAGGCCAGACCTCGCGGATAGATGCCCGGCCGCGAATGAGGCAGGCCAGATCTTGCCAGCGCGCCGCCGCCCAGTCGCTGCTCGCCCAGCGCCGCGCGCAAGATCGCAACCGCGACCCCCCGAGATCCACTCATCAGACCCAGAGGCGCGGCCCCGACGCCCCGCGGCCGATCTCGCGACAGCATCGCACGCGCCCCAAATCATGGACGCGCGGCTTCGCGCACGCAGCGCGCCTCTTGTTTCGCGAGATTCGCCGCGCACGCGGCCACGGCGCGCCTCGCGCCGAAAAACAGCGCGGCCCGATCTGACAGGGCCTGGCTCGCCATGGAGCAGCGCCCATGCTGCGAGCTGGCCCCCGTTGACCACGCCCGCAGGCGCATTCTCTGGCACGAGCAGCACGGCCTCACTTATTGCCCCCCGCCCGGCCACGGGCAAGCCGCTCCGGGGCTCGCGCCGCCCACCTCGCGCGTCTTCCACAGAGCGCAGCCCTCTGCGGTTATTGCGGAATTGCGGAGTCACATGGCGGAGTCCTTGAAAGCATCGCGGAGTCACGGCATATGCCCCGCAGACGAATCACGTCCTCGGAAGCGTCGAACACGCCCCGCGAGCGCCATGGATCTGGAAGCCGCCCCGCCGCTCTCGGCGAGGGGCACCCCCGCCATCACGTACTCGACGCGGGCGGCAGCTGAGCGACGTCGCCCATCAAGAGCACGCCGTTGCCTCCGAAAGGGCCCGCGTCGTCCGGCGGCGGGCGCCGAAATCGCCGGCGCCAGAGAACTCGGGCCGCCTGCAGCACGCGGCGACTGACCACTTCCAGCGGCGCGGCACCACATGTGAAAATCCCGTCGATGACCAGCATCTCCACGGACTCCAAGTCGCACGCGAGATTGTCGAGCGCGTCTCCGGTCAAGTCTTGCACCGCGTCAGTGCGGCTAGTATGAAACACGGGGCCGATGGTTCTGGGGCCCATTCCCAAATAGGCCCGGGCGACACTTGCGAAGGCCACGGCGAGCACGCTGTCGCGCAACTCCAGGAGCAGGCGCATTTTTGCGATTCTTTTTTTGGCCGCGCGATTTTTGCCGGCACCTGTCGCTCCGGGGAGGGGCGGGCGCAATCCCGGCGGAGGACGGGGCGCAGGTCGCCCATGCATGCTCCTCCACTCCAAACGCCCCTCGGCCCAGTCCTTCGGCGCGTCCGCAACAAGCTTCTGGGCGGGGTCCACGCCTGCAGTCTTCGAAGCGAAGTCGGATTGCTGCCTGGACCGGTACACGTCTGCCATGAAGCCGCGGCCCACGGCGGCCAGGCCCGCGTGGAAGGCGTTGAAGACGCCAGCGGACGCGCATGCGAAGTCGGCCCGGCTGAACGACTGAACGACTGCGCGCCCCGACCTGCATCCCGGCCCACAGTTGGAACGCTGCCGGAGTCTGGCGCACGCGGCTGCCAGCAGATACATGAGGAGCTCACGTCGGGTGGATTCACCTGCCGCCCTGCGAGGGCGTCTTCCTCCTTGGCGTCCGCGTCAAGAGTGCCGAGCATGTCCTGATCAAGCTCAGTCGGCCTGCTGCTCCGCGGCGATCACGCCGCTTTCGGGTATCTCCCCAACAGCCGCCGCGTGCTCCACGAGAGGCGCCTTGCGCGCGCGGGCGCTCGTCGAAATCCCTTTTAGCAGCGCCCTCCCCCGCGTCGCTGGCAGACCCTGGCCCCGCCCGCCCTGCGTCGTTGGCGCGGTTGGGCCAGTGCGCCAAGCGCCGTGCCATCGCCAGCGTCGAGTCGGCGAGCCAGCCCCCAAGCTTTGCACCTGCTCGCGCAAGTACTCGGAGGATATCCTGCAGTTCTGTTCTTCGGTGGCTGGCGAAGGACTGCGGCGGGAAGCCAGCGTCGGCGTCGCCATGGTGCGCGGAGCGAAGCGAGGTAGTTGCGCATCGACGGAACCGGTGGCATTGCGACTCGGGCAGCCACAACGGCGTCGTAGAGATCGCCGTGCGCCCATCTTATCTGCTTGCACATGAACTCGACGATAGCCACGTGGATTCTCGCTTCGTCGTCCTGCTCGCCTCTCGAGTAGGGGACCAACTACATATTCGATTCTCTCTAAAATTTGTTATTCCCATCGAGTCGCCGAGGGAATGCTTAAAAGTTCCCCAACGATCACGCATCCTTTTCTACATGCAACAAAAGTCATGGAGCGAGCAAATAAACGCCACCTCTACGCATTCCCTCGGCTTCGGCAGCTTCTACGTACTCCTTCGGCGAGACGATGAAGAATCAATTTCAGGGTAAATCAATTGTATAGTTGGTCCCCTGCACGAGCTTTCGTCCCTGGGCATTGGGGCAACTTCTGCCCGGCGACAGGCCTCGTTCGCCCCTGCCTGTTCGGCGTCGAATTGGAGCTCAGTCCAAAATTATCGAGTCGATGGCTTAGACGCTAAATGGCGAGAGCATTCCGTTTTCTGCTCGGGCACGGCCGCCCGCGGGATCCCCTGCCAGCCACGAGGCCGCCCAAGGAAGACAGGGCGCGTCTGCGACCGCGAAGACGCCACCCGCGCCACCGAGTGCTTCCTCGCCTCGGTGGCCGCCCTCCGCGCCACGCTCAGGCGCCAAGCCTTCGCGGCGCGCGGCGGGCACGGGGCCGCGCGAGCGCCAAACAGGCGCGGGCCACGGGCTGGCAGCTCGTCAAAGTGGCAGTCTGGAGGCAAGTCGTACCAAGCGCGCCAGCACGCCACACACGTCGCCCTCTCGAACAGCCCCATGCACTCGCATATCTGCCCGGCGATCGCCAAACAGGAAAGGGCGTCGATAGCCGCGCGCGCGGGCGGCAGGTGCCCCGGACCTTCGCTCGCATGTTTCCGCGATGTTCTGCGCCGCTTGCGCCCGCGCGCCCGCTCTGGACGCGACCTCTGGCCCGCGCGCTCGAGCACTCATGGCGTAGACCGCGCCCGCCCGAACCGCGCTGGGGAGTTGGCTCTCCCGCCGGGTGCGTCGCGTGGTCTGCCTCTTCTGCGTCGGCGTAGCGTCGGCGGCCCACGGCCTTTTTTTCTGGGCCCTCTTCCGCGCCTTCTTCGGTTTCTGCTCCCGCGCCATCCTCTGCGCCTTCCTGTTCGGTTTCTGCTCCCGCGCCTTCTCTGCGCCTTCCTGCGCGCCTTCCTGTTCGGGTTCTGCTCCTCGGACTTCTTAGCAGTTCTGGCGCTTGCTCGCACGGCCCTGGGCCACGTTGGGGCGCGCGCGGTCGCCCTGTCAGAGACTTGCCCACCATCTGTACTCGGCGCCGGCGATTGCCCCAGCATGCGCGCGTAGCGGGCCGGCGTCACCTGCTCTGCTACAGCACGCTAGCAAGCCTCTTCGATCTGCGCAATGGTTCTCGGCCCGTGCTTCCGAACATGAGGCGCAGTCGCCATCCGCCGCTATTCAGCCTTCCCGCGCCGGCCAGTCACGCCGCCGAAGTCAATGAAGAGCAAGTCAACCACACCTGCGCGGCGGGGGGCGCCCCCTGGCCGCGGCAGCGCCGGCGCATTTTGCGACGGAGCGCCTGCAACACAGGCCGCGTCGCTACATGGCTCGCGCTCGGCCGGCGGCGCTGCATCGGGCGCGCTCTGGACGTCGCCAGGTAACCTCTCCCCAGCAGCAGAAGACTGCTGGCCCGACGCAGCACCTCCCCCCGCGGCACCTCCTGCGGATTGGCGGCGGGCCCGCCAGTTACCGGGCCCGCCCTGCGCAGTCGCGCCGCGCGTCTTCTACACTCCGGCACGCGTTTCCCCCCCCCCCAATCGGGCCCTTTGCGGCGAGTCTCTACGCCGAGGCCTTTCGCGTACTCAATGAGCTCCGCTTTGCGCATCTCGCGCGCGCTGGGGGCCGGCTGAGTCTGGCCCGAGCCCGCGCCCGAACCGCGCCCGGCCATCTCGGCGGGCGCCCCTGCTGGTGGTTGCGCTGGCCCGCTCGGGCCACAACAGCCGCGCGCGCGACTGATCGAAACTGCCGCGACTGCGACGGCGGCGGCGGCGACGCGGTCAGAGAGGACGATTACACACGAGAGTGGGCCAGTGAGAAAGATGACGCACAAGAGTGGCGATGACAGTTTTGCGCGAGGAACGAGTGGGTGGCATGTATTTGCCCGTGCACTCTTCGGCGGCGGCTGGCGAGAGTAGTGACACCTATTCAACTGGCGATGACGGGTGGCATGTATTTGCCTGCCCCGTGGTTTTGGGCAGCAAACGTAAGTGGGTGGCACTTATTTGTCAGACCCCTTGCTTTTGAGCACGTGGTACTACGCCGTGAAATTGCCAGTGCGCTGTCAATTTGTGTATATATGCAATATAGAAACGTGCATGCACTGAACGTCAAAGAGCCCATCGGGTCCCCGAGCCCCCTGGGATCCCGAGCTGTTTTGTTTCTTCTGTCTATGCATACATTTGTTTGTTCATGATTGTTGATGGGCCCCGATGTGATGTCCAAGAGCCACCGATAGAGCGCCCCAGGCGCACCAGCAAGGCTCCTTGTCGTACCAGCGTCCGTACCAGCGGTCCACTCGCGCTGACCCGCTAGTATCTTCGCCCCCCCGCTTTTCCTTTCAATGCACCAAAAGATTCGCGGCTACGAGACCGGAAGCGAATATGATTTCAGAATTGGCGCATGCGAAGCAATTCCGAATACATTAGCACGCGCACGCATACACATCTCCCACTCCCGCATTCTCTCCAACATCTCAGGCAATAACACTCCCCCCCCTCAACCACCCCACATGTTCAGACCCGCGACCCAGGCGCGTCGGCGAGGTTTCTGGCCCACAACCCAAGCGCATCGGCGAGGCTTCTGACCCCACAACCCAAGCACGTCGGCGTGGCCTTTGAGGAGAAGAGAATGAGCCACCGCAGGGAACATTGCGTGAGCCGCCGTAGGGCACAGGGATGGCAGAACCTGGCCCTGGCCCCCTCTGAGCGCTGGCAGCACAGTCCAAAGCAAAACGGTTTGAGCGCAAATGCCTTCGCAATGACGGTGGTGATCGTGATGGTGATGATGTGCGGTGGTGGTAGTGGCGTTGGTGCGTCCGTCTTCCTAGATTCCTAAATATTTACCTCTCTGTCTACATGTTTATTTGTCTATCTGTAGGTCTAAACGTCTACCTATCCATATACGTATCTATGTATATACCTATATATATATATATATATATATCCATCTATCGATCGATCTCTGTATCCACCATCAGGAATCCACCATCGGGACAACCATCGGGACAACCATCGGGTCAATTATCGGGACAACCATCGGGAGAACCATCGAGTCAACCATCGGGACAACCATCGGGACAAGCGTCGGGACAACCATCGGGACAACCGTCGGGACAACCATCGGGACAACCATCGGGACAACCATCGGGACAACCATCGGGACAACCATCGGGACAACCATCGGGACAACCAACGGGACAACTATGGGGACAACTCTCGGGACAACCATCGGGACAACCATCGAGACAAGCATCGGGTCAATTATCGGGACAACCATCGGGACAGCCATCCGGATAAGCATCGGGGCAATTATCGGGACAACCATCGAGTCAACCATCGGGACAACCATCGGGACAACCGTCGGGACAACCATCGGAACAACCATCGAGACAACCATCGGGACAACTATCGGGGCAACCATCGGGACAACCATCGGGACAAGGGGCCATCGGGACAACCCGCAGGACAACCATCGGGGGGGCGCGCCTTGGGGGGGGGGGCGGGGGCGACCCTTTGAGCTCCATGTGGCCTCCACCAGTTTAGGACCTCGCGCAGCTTCGTTTCGCCCGCCCGCACGACACGAAACGAAACCGAAACCGATTTCCCGTATGGGCCACTTCTGTTCACACCCCCCAATCTCTAATAAATTGGGCCTCCCTTGGAACACGAATCCTTGGTGTTTTAGTTATGTTGCCATGGATTGTCCTTCCGCGTATGCTCTTTTTATATGTTATACGTATATTCCTAAAGATTGGGCCTCCCCGGGGGCACGAATCCGTAGTGTTTTACGCGTGTTCCTATAGATTGCCTCGTTCTTGTGGTTCCAATCCATAGTATCTTACATGTGTTTCTACAGATTGGGCCCCTCTTGGGGCACGGCTCCTGCCGAGAAGTGCCCAGGAGACCCCCGGGGGCTGTTGGAAGCCCCAGGAGACCACACGAGGCCCTAGGAGGCTTCAGAAGGCCACAGGAAGCCCCAAGAGGCCCCAGGAGGCCCGGACAGGTTCCATGCAGGAGGCCCCAAGATGTTCCAGTGGTTTCCACGGTGTCCTCTGCATCTGCGTGGTCGCCACAAGGTGGCCGGCGGGGGTCCAGGGGAAGCCACCGGAGGAGGCGCTCGGGCCCATGCCCGCGGACCACCCAGGAACGTCGCTGGATCAGGAAATCCAGGAATTAATCCAATTAGTTGTTTGTACAAAACATTATGCAAACAAAGAAGTGGATGAATTTTGGGATTGGAATGTGTGGGTACGTTATTGGATATTTGTTTGGCTGACTTGCCGCGGCCTCTAGGGGCCAGTTTGGGGATGAAACCCGCCCCCCCCCCACAAGGCGAGGTTTTCGGATGAAATCCGGAAGGCCCCGGGTGTAGCTTTTGGACGGAAGATTGGGCGTTCCCAGGTGCAGTTTTTGGATGCCCTTTGTTGCGTGCGAGCATTGCAACTGCTGCTGCTGCTCCTCCCCCTCCCCTGCCTGAAACGCGGTGCCTGAAGCACCCCGAACGGCCGCCAAAGGCCCGACCTTTGGCCCGAGAGTCCCCCCGAGGGGGCGGAGGAGCGAGGATGGTTTGAGCCTCGAAGGGCTTTCGGGGGGAAGTATACAGTGCCGTTTCTAATACATGCTCCGCGTGCGGATCATGTATTGAACATGTAGGGATTCAGTATTAAAAACAACGATGAGCTCGTGCATAAATTTATTCATACATTAATCATGGATTAAACATCCGATATGTTTAAAAACCCTATGTATTAAAAACTCCTCTGTAGATTGACCAAGGTCCTCGGAGGTCTCGGGGGGGGTCTCCGGGGGCCCCCTGAGGTCCACCGAGGCCCTCGGAGACCCCTGGGGGCCCAGGAGGTGCCACGCCATCCACAGACATCCACAGGCCTCTGTCCTCGACCCTGTAGCCTGGATGTGTAATCCTCGAGCTCCGACCGACCATGCGCACGCGCATTCAGGTTTCAGTGTTCACAGGCCCAGACGTACTCAGACCCTCTCATACCTAGAGACTGGCACTCACACTGAAGCGTACCTGTGTTCATTCACATTCAGATTCATGCACACGCTCCGCGAAGTGAATGATGCGAGGCAACTTTGGGGACCCCGGGGTTCCTGGAACCCCGCGCGGATTCCGCTGAGTAGGGGGGGAGAGGCGAAAAATTGGGGCGGGGCGGGAGGGGCGAGGAACGGCGACAGTGGACGACGACGGACGACGAGCGGACGACGGACCGCGACGACGACGACGACGCCGACGACGACGGAGGACGGAGGACGGCGACGCCGAGGGCGACGACGACCGCGACGGCGGCGGCGACGATGACGACGACGATGGCGACGACGGCCACGACGACCACGGAGACCGCGGCAGCCGCGATCCCGAGGACCAGCGTAGAACCGAGGGCAGCTTTACATGGGTGACGAGTTCTTTCAGGCAGCCTGGGAGAGCCCTGGGGCTCCGGTGGGTCCGCGCGGATTGTGTACATCAGCGAAACGGGGCGAGAGGAAAATGCAGGGGACGGGCAAGGAAGGACGACGACTGACGACGAGTGGCGATGGGCAACGGACGACGACGACGATGACGACGACAACCACGACCACGATCACGACCACGACCACGACCACGACCACGACCACGACGACGACGACGGAGACGACGACGACGATGACGACGGAGACGACGACGGTGACGACGACGACGATGACGACGACAACGACGACGACGACCACGACGACGACGACCACGACGACCACGACGACGACGACCACGACGACGACCACGACGACGACGAAGACGGAGACGACGGTGGTGGCGGCGACTACGACGACGGCGACGGCGACCACGACGACGACACCGACGGCGGAAAACCGCTCTACGACGCAGCATGGGGAAGTGCGCGACGCCGAATGACATTCTAATTGTCCTGAACGGAACAGCGGAGGCGGCGCGGTCAGGGTGTGTTTCGGTGCTGGCCCGAACGGGTGGTTTGTCTGGGAGCCCCCCCTTCATCGATTCGCGAAGTCCGCCACGCCCAGGCGCGAGCCTGCGGCCTTTCCGCGAGCCCCCCGGCACGACGCGTGGCGTCGTCGCGTTTTGCCGTTTGCGGTTCGGCCGGTTTCCGCTTGGCGCCACGCCCTGCCCCGCGCGCGTCGTCCTCGCTGTTCCGCCGCGCGCTTTGGTTCGCAATCGCCGCGCGTCCGCCGCCAGCCCGAGGGGGCGGGGGGGGGCGGGGGTCCCCCCCCCGCCCTCGCCTCGCGAGTCCCGCCGGCCCACGGCCCTCGAGCGCCTGCCGTCCCCACACGCCGCACGAGCGTCGCCTCGTCTTGCTGCTCCCAGTTAGGGGATGTCCTCGCTGGCGCAGCGGTTCCCCCGCGCGCGTCGCGCGCGCGCAATTCTGCCCCGCGCGTCCGCGCGCGGTGTCCATCCGCCCGCCGCTGGCCTGGGCGGGCAGTCCGGCGGGGCTTCCTCCTCTGCACTCGCCGTGCGATTCCGCGCCGTCCGCGGAGTCTCTGGACTCCCGCCGCCTCCAGGCGCCGCGCGAGCGTCGCCGCGCATGGCCGGTTTCGGCTCGGCCATGGGGGAGGGGGGGGGGGACTGCGGAGAGGGATTTTTCTACTTGCGCCTCTCGGTGGTGGCCACAATCGGCGGCGGCGCCCGCTGGCAACGAGGCCCTGGGTTCGATCCTGCGCGCCGCCGACGTCGATTCGACCCCGCCGTGCCTTGCCGGGAAGGTTGGGGGCGAAGCGGGGGGCCCGATTGCGAAGCAGGATGCGAAGAGGGCTTCCGGGCGGGGATGGAAGAGGGAGGGGGGGCCGCAAGGGCGGCAAGAGCGGGGGGCGAGCCCGCGGCGACGCGCCGTAGCCGGCGCGCGGCGGATTTGAGTTGCAGCCATCCAGGCGAAGCATTCCCCGTGCAATGGGGAACGGTTTGTTGGCAGCGGTCCGCACGACCTTGCGACAGAAAAAGTTGTTGGATGTATCCGTTTTGCACACGGGTCAGAGCCGAACAGGTACCGATACCGCTTCCCTTCCCTCGCGCTCGCCTGTTCTGAGCCCCCCTCAGAGACCCTCGTCGCCACGGCTGGATTCGCTTCGACGGTTCTGAGTTCCCCGGAGACCCAGATACTCTAGAACCGTCGGCGGTTCTAGGCACCCCGTGGCTTCGTATTCGTCGACCTTCGAGTCAACAGTTGAAAGCCGACGGTTTCGAGCGCCACGCGGCCCTCATATTTTGGAACCGTCGGTGGTTCTAGGCGCCTCGCGGCCTCGCACACGTGTAGCCATCGGTCCTACAGTTTACAGCCGGCGGTTCTGAGCGCTTGGCGGCCCCAGGTGCTCTAGGACTTTCGGTGGTTCTAGGCGCCCCGCGGCCTCGAATCTTGCAAAACCTTCGGTCTACAGTACAGAGCCGACGGCTCTGAGAGCCTCGCGCTCAGATGCTCTGGAACCGTCGGCTTCCATGCGACCCGCGGCCCCTCATGCTTTACAGCTCTCGGCCCTACAGTGTAGAGCCGACGGTTCTGTGAGCTTCGCGGCCCCAGATCTCTAAAACCGTCGGTCCTGAATTTTGGAGCCGACAGTTATTCGCGCCCCGTGGCCCCGAATATTGTCGAACCGTCACACCGATCCTGGCCAGGCCGATATTGGGCCTTGGATCGGTGCGTGCGCCTTCTTGCCTAAGCAAGGAAAGCGCATACACCAGTCCCAGGCTCAGGTGAGCCTGGCCAGGGTCGATGTAGGTGTATGGTTGGCGTCCTCCTGCAAGGGCGTCGGGGGGCTGGTGCAAGGCCTGGGCCAGCGCCTCTCCTCCTGGACCCCGTTCCTGTCGGCGGACCCAGCGGCGGAGCTGGCGGCGCAGCTGGCCGCGATGGGCTACGCCGAGGACGAAGCAGATGCCGCGTCCAGGAGGTGTTCGTCGGTGGACGCGGCGGTGGAGTGGCTCTCTGCGCGCCCCGGGCCTGGCCAGTGAGGGCACGGACCCCCCCCCCGGGCTTGCCACGGGCGTCGCGCGACCCGGCCTGGGCGCACTCTGGCCGCACAGATGCCCAGCGCCGATTTGGAGAGGAGGAGGAGGAGGAGGAGGAGGAGGAGGAAGAAGAAAAAGAAGAGGAGGAGGAGGACCAGTGCAAACCCAAGACTCTTCAACAATGTTGGAATACACCATTCTTCTCAAGCTGCCTCGCCACAGGCACCACGGAGTCATCTTCACTGCAGCAGGAGGAGGGAAAGGAGCGGGGATCGGGCAGGCCTGGAAAAAGATAGGGGTCGTTCCAGAGCGCGCTCCGGAGCGCTCGGGAACGCCCGCGGGGCCCAGTCCGTCCTACAAGCCCGCCGTTGTCTCGGAGGTCCCGAGCTGTTTATGTGTGGCGTCGCTTTCCTTCGGGTCGCCGCAGGAGGGGAGGACCAGCACGAGTTCGCAGCTGGGTGCGGCGAGGCGGAACGATTGGGGGGGGGGGGGGGCGCGAGTCGAAACCCCGAATCGGCCAGGGTAGATCGAGGAAGGGCGAACACGGAGCAAGGGGCATGGCCTATAGCGACGGGCCCAGCCTTCCACGCATCAGCAGCTCGCTCCGTCGCCGAGTCGGGCGGCGCTGGCCTCGTGCTTCGGGGGAGCCCTTGCCCGATGCATGGACCGTGCGCCACCGCGCCAGATCCACGGATCCCCGGTCCACGTTGGCGCGTGCCCGAGTAAAGAGTCAAGTGCCCACTGACTTGCTGGATCCGGGATGAGGGGTGTGCGAAGGGGACGATGGCGGAGCTTCTGCTCTCTCTCTCTCTCTGGTTGCACTTCGATGCCTTCCGCTGGCCCATCTTGTGACGTTGCCACACGGTTCGGTGGTAGCGATGGGTCAGAAGTTGTTGAGTTGTGGTTTTCTCCCGCCGCCATGTGATGCCAGCGGTGCGGAGCATGTTCTCGGATTGGGTGGGGTCTCTCTCAAGAGGCAAGGGGGGTTGCAATGAGATCACGAATCGAAAGAAGTTGAGGAGATGAGGAAGGGAGGAGGGAAGGAGGGGGTTGGGATGTAAGAGAAAAGAAGGAGCACGGATGAGGAGAATGGCGGGAGAGATGAATATCAGGTGGGAGGGAGGGAAGGGGGAGGGGCGAGGTGAGTGATGAAGGGAAGGAAAGGGAGGGCAAGGGAGGGGACGAAAGGAAGGAGGAATGGAAGGAGGAATGGACGAAGATGAAGTGAAGGGAGGGGGGAGGGAGGGAGGAATAAAGTGGCTGGGTGGTGTGAATGCAGGGGGGGAGAGAGGGACGGAGGAAGGGAGGAACGGGGGCGGGAGCCGAGGGAGAACGAGATGCCTGGAGTGGACCGGGCGAGGCCACAAGACGGGACGGGACGGCAGGGAATGTGAGTGGAGAGGAGAGGGAAGGGGAGGGGAGGAATGGAGGTGGGTCGGCGGCGAGCGAGGGGGGCAAGTGAGACGGGGCGGGCCTTCTCAGAGGGCTCGGAAGTCCCGCGGCCTTCTGAGAAGCTTTCTAAGCCTTCCCCGAAGACAGAAAACCTGTCAGAAGGCCAGAGGCCTTCTGAGAAGTCTCGCCGCCTTCTGAGAAGTCTCGCCGCCAAATGAGGGGGTTGATTGGGAAACGACAGGGAGGGGCGCAGGGGAGACAGGAACATGAGTGGGAGGTGGGACCCTCGCGGACAATGCAAACTGCCAAGACGGTGATTGACGGAACTGGTGATTCGAACGCGTGTGCGTTGGGCCAGTGGGTATAATATTGGAGGCAGCTTCGACTCTGCGAGTCGCGGGTATGCCATCAGCGCGGC
>CAUYUJ010017727.1:554303-581803 GCA_963575745.1 Prorocentrum cordatum | reverse complement strand
CTCGCGGGGGAGCGCGTCCAGGCGCAGGGAGGGGGGGCGAGGTACACTTCCCGAGCAGGGAAAGGAAGGAGGTTGGAAAAGGAAATGCCCTAGACCACCTGCGCCCAGAGGGCTGGTGGGATTTTCACATGACCCACGCAGGTACAACGTGTGTTGCATCCCTACCCCAGATACCATAAGCTCAAGAGAAGACGGCGATCTGGGACAGTTGACGCCCCCGTATGCCAGAGAGCCGTGACGTTGTGGCAGCAGGTGTCTTGGCCCCCCCAGGAGCTTGCGGGACCATCTTGGATTGTATCGCGGCTCTCTAGGGGTAAAAACAGGTGCCGATACCGCTACTCTTTGGACCTCTCCAGGGCCACGTTTTGGCCAGGATTTAGAGGCGAACCCAGCCGTGGCCACGACGGAAGTGTATTGGTATCTCTTCCTCAGCATGTGGGGGGGAGTCTTGGGGCAGTTGAGTTCAGGGACGTTCTAGCTGGCGTCTTGAGGTCGCACTGGGCCGGTCGTAAGCCGTCTTGGAGCCGTTTGGGGGGCTGCCCTTTGGGCCAACCCTGGGGCCATCTCGGGAAGATTCTTGCGCCGTCGCGGGCCCATATCTAGGGGCCGCTTGGAGCGTCTTGGAGCCCCTTCGGGAAGCGGGGGCCTATTGGGGGCCTTTTGGGACGAGATGGTTCGAGGAAGCGCAGGTACGGATCACGCGCGTGGACTAACAGCGGGTCCCGCTTCCGTGCAAACTCCGTCGGCAGATTGGGGGGGCATTGGCCTCATGTTATATTTCCGGATGTACTTTCTGCGATCCGTGCATCTGGCGCCCGCAAGCCATGTCCACGGGTGCGTGCTCGGTACCCGATTCTTGGGAGGAGAGTGGGCGACGGGCCCAAAGCGGTGAATGATTATGACGCTGGAGTGCACTTGGCTTCCCAGGGCCTTCCAGCAGGGCATCTTTTGCAGGCCTCCGGGGCTCTCGTCGGGACCTCCTGCTGCGTCTCCTGCGGTCTCCTCGGAGCGTCCGGGGCGGCCTGCGGCCTCATAGAGGGAGCCGTCGGGAGGCCGCCTCGGAGCCGTCGGGTCGTTCCGGGGCCGGCGGGGGCGCCAGCGGGAGGGCGATGCACGCCCGCGGGCTCGGCGAGTGCGCGGGGGCGGCGCCCCAGCTGCCCGTTGAACGCCGGCGCCGCGCAGAGGCGGCGCCGAACGGCGCCGCGCACGGTCGCGTGCGCCGAAGGCACTCTGGAAGTGCCTTCGGGGCGGCGCAGTGGCGACCAAAGATGCTGGTGTCTGCGTTCCAGTGCCTTTTTCTGTTGCGGAGTGAAGGGGCAGAGGAGGGGGAGGAGGGAGAGGAGGGGGAGGAGGGAGGAGGAGGAGGGAGGAGGGAGGAGGAGGGGGAGGGGGAGGAGGAAGGGAGGGGGAGGAGGGAGGGGGAGGTAGAGGGGCGCAGGGGGCACGGCGCAGGAGCTGCACGCCTGGCCGCACAGCCTGGGGGGGGGGCCCGGCGGTGGGGACTGCACAGGAGACGGGCGAGGGGCGAGGGGAGAGCGCCACGGGGCGAGCGGGTCCCGAGGGAGGCAGGGTCCCGAGGGTCCGGGGCTGGCCGGTGGTGCGCGTGCGCGAAGGCCCCGCGCGTTGCCGCCCCACTCTGCGGACGCCTCGGGGAGGGGGGTATCCGACTCGAAGAAGAAGAAGAAGAAACGGAGCATGAACATCATCGAGGGGACGCGAGTGTGTGGAATTGGGGCGCGTGGACGGGCGACGGGTCCGGAGGGAGACGGGTCCTGAGGTCGTTCGCCGTGTCTGGGCCCGCGGGGCCCTCCACGGGCCCCGGGACTGGCAGAAGACTCGGCGCGGGATGAAGATCTCCTGGGGGAAAGGCCCCAGGGTCCAGGACCCGTTTCCCGCAGGACCCGTATCCCCCATGCTAAGAAAATGGGGTCGTCTTCACAGACATGTGCGCGCAAGCTGCCCGCGTAAGGCGCGCGCAAGCGCCCTCGCTTTTCTTGTGTAGAGTACCTCGCTGGCGGCCCGCGGAAGCCGCGGCGTAAGGTCATTGTCTCATCTCGCGTAAGAGCCGTGTTTGATCGTCGCTCAGGTGGGAAGAAGATGGAGGACCCGCACTCGCTGAAGTCGAACGAGATGGCGCAGTGCAGTTTCCAGCCGCAGCAGCCTCTGGTGTGTGACACCTTCAAGAACTGCGAGGGCCTGTCGCGCGTCGCGTTCATGGACGGCAACGGTGTCGTGATGCTTGGCAAGGTGATCTCCTGCGAGCGCAAGGAGGAGGGCGGTGCCGGCGGCAAGAAGAAATGAGCGCAGCTTGTAGACGGATGTAGTGAGCGGTGCCAGCGGTAAGAGGTGAAAAGACAAGATAATGGGCGGTGCCGGCGACAAAAAGCGTCGTCTTGTTATTATGTTACATCTATTGTTTGTCCTCCTTCCCCGCCTCCACCATTACATTCCCTCCCCCTCTCTATGTTCCCTCGTCCTTCTCCCTCCTCCCTTTTCCACTGTCCTGCTTCTAAGTTTCCTCCTGCTTCTCCAGGGTGAATCCGGGGGAGTCTTAGGAGGCTTTCGGCCTGTCCGACGCCTTCGGAGGCCGTCCTGGGGGCTTCTCAGGGCCAGTCTGGTTCCCTCTTGGAGCCGCGCTCGAAGGCCGCTCGGAGGAGCTTGTGCAATCTTGGGGCCCCCTTGGGCCAACTTGGGGCCCCCTTTGGGGGCCTCATGATAGGGGAACAAAAAGTGGCATAAACACAAACACTCGGAGGTCCGCGCGCCAGGGAGGGGGTCCAGCGCCGATCCGAGAAATCCGCGCCGACCTACGAGTTTTTATGTTAATGTCACTTTTTGTTCCCCTATCATGGACCGTCTTGAGTCTTAAGCCAGCCCCCTGGGCTGACTTGGACGGTCGAAACCTGAGAACCTGAGAATCCATCAACAACCTGCTCAGGAAAATCAGTATGTTTCGCCTCCTCGGGAGCCTTTTGGGGCCTTTTGGGACCTCTTGAGCCGTCTTAGGACACCTTCGGAGGCCGTCTTGGGGGTCTCTCAGGGCCGGCTTGGTGCCCTCTTTGGAGCGCTTGAGGGCCGTCTTGGGGCCCACCCAGTTGGGAGGCTCTTGGGCGATCGTGGGGCCTTCTTGGGCCGACTTGGGGCCCTCTTGGAGGCCTCTTGGGCCGTCTTGGAGCCATCTTGGAGGCCTCGTAGGGCATGTTGGACGGTCGAACACCCAAACGAGCGAGAACCTCAAAACACTGAACAACACAAGGGAAGTTAATGGTCTTGGCCTCCTCGAGCTCTCTTGGAGGGCCTCTCGGAGCCATCTTCAGTCGTCTTGGAAGCCCCTCGAGCTGTCATGAGACCGTTTTGGCAGTCTCTTGAGCTGTTTGGGGGCATCTTGAGCAGTCCCGGTGTCATCCTGAGGCTATCTTGCAGGCCATATTGGCCGCTTGAAGGCCGAAACGAGCGCTGGAAGGTAAATCCAGAACTGCCGATGCCCTAATCACGCGTGTTGACAGGGGGAGGGTCGGTCCTCGAAAACATTTAAAGTTTTCAGACAGGAAATAATAATTCCAACACGCCCATTCCGTGCAGGTACATCGGCGCATAATAAGCCCATACGTCTTCATGCACCGCATCGGACCTATGTAGTGATTGGTGAGAGTGATTTCATGTTGCGCATAGTTGTTCCCCCAATCTTGCGCATCCCAATGAAATCAACCCCAGTTCAAGATTGTGTGATTGCATGTATCAGTGATACTTGTGAACAACAAGGCGTGTTCGGCAGATGATCACGTCGTAAGATCAGGATGACGATTCTGCGTTGATCGCATATTTCCGAAGCGAGACACAAATGTCCCACATGCAATTCTCCAAAAGTTGTAGAAATATTGAAGAAACGAAGCTGCCACGCGCCAAACGCACGTTGGCCACGAGCCTGCTTGTTTTCTGCTTTCTAGGATCGCGGCCGTCATCGGCCACGCCCCCCCCAAAATGACGTCACGTTCCGCGCCGGCGGCGTCCTGGAATGCTTAAGGATGACCGAGGCCAAATAAAAGCAGCATGTAGGTGGCGATCTGCACCACAGCGCTTGTCTAAGTCACAGTGCTCGCGTGCACCACAGCGCGCGTGTAAACGGGGCCTGCGTACACCGCAACAGCCGTGTGCAACGCAGCGCCTGTGTACACCACCGTGCTTGCGTGCACACAGCGCGCGTGTACACCACAGCCAATGTGTACACCGCAGCAACCATGTGCAACACAGCGCCTGTGTACACCACAATGCTTGCGTGCACCGCAGCGCCTGTGCACACCACAGCGCCTGTGTACACAGCATCCGCGTGCAACGCAGCGCTGGCACCGCAGCGCCCCAGCACACCACACCGCCTGTGTACACCACAGCATCCGCGTGCAACGCAGTGCTTGTGCACACCACAGCACCTGCGTGCAAAGGACAGATAGAAAGAGCATGTCGGTGAGGATCTGCTGCGGACAGCTAAGCACCATGCCAGGGAAACGCTGATGATAGAATGCGATGTTATGCCTTCCTTCCTCCTCTTCCTTCTCCTCCTTCTCATCCTCCTCCTCCTCCTCCTCTTCCTCCTCCTCCCTCACCCTTCCCCCCGTAGTGCGGGTCGGCGCCTCAGCGCACGTGCGTGTCTCAGTGTGCACCGCAGATTGGTTTATTGAATCAGTCTGCTTGGTTCTCGGAGGGCCACTTCTGCGGGGTCCTCCTGGATGCAGATGGGAGGAGTTAGGATGATGCGGGAGGATCTGGGAGGACTCGTAGATTCCAACGGCCGCCTATTTCCATATTGATTATTTCCCAATCCGATATAAAACAGTTATTTTCTGTGGAATCCAGTTGCGCTCCATTTTGCCATAATAATTAGTTTTAGAATGTTGTTTACAACGGCTGATATGTTGTACACGGCTAGTGTGGTGCGCACGTGCGCCGTGGTGTACGCAGGCGCTGTGGTGCACGCAGGCATTGTGTTGTACTTTGGTGCTATTTTGCATATGGTTGATATGGTGTACGCAGGTGCGGTGGTGTACACAAACGCTAAGGTGCACGCAGGCACTGGCACACTGGGCGCTGTGTCGCACGCGGTTGCCAGGGTGTATATAGACGGCGTGGTGCAATTGGGGGGTCAGCTGTAAGCCCTTGTAGTTGTCCGGATCAGACATTGTGTTTTTCTTGCATAACGCAAATATCCAATACTCACACCAGCATACTGGCCAACGGGCGCGTGCCACAATGGACCGAGCAAGAACACACACTGGCAACGACAAAACACGAGATCATATCTTTAATACCCGTGCTGGTAACAGATCCGGTCCCGTGTCACTATCGGCGCGGAGGGACGACAAAGCGTGCCGAGCGCAACGCGTGCGAAGTCGAAGAAAGCCGACTCCGTCGGAGCCCACAGTAGTGTCAGACACATCAGAGAACAAATTTTGCTCGACATCAGGCAACGTCCACTGGCTGGAAAAACTGGATGCAAGAAGTTCAGCTTTCGACACGCTGGAAACAGCCCAAGAACCGTCCAGCCTTTCTAAAGGAGAACTACTTGGCTTGGCAACGCGGCTGAGGAGAACATTCGACAGCTGCCACCACTGCTTGCAGCCTCGGCGTAGCGAACGAATCTTCGCGCGAGTGCGCTCGATGAACTCCGTGTGCGCTCGCAAAAGACCAGCGCTGCACAACCGGCATGCTTCCGGAACAAAAATCAGAACCAGCTCTAAGCTCGCTGAGCGATTCTTAGCAAGCTTTTCGTGCCACGCCTTGAAAGGATTGGCGCTTTTGGCATGAACCAATTCGCATACCGCAAGCGACGCGGTGCACGCGATGCTCTCCTCCATTTTGTCCTCTCTTGTTTTCTTTATTTCTCTTCGGCCTCCATGTTGTAATCTACTGCTCGGATGTGTCGGGTGCCTTCGATCGAAAGGATGCTGGCAGGCTGTGTGCCAAGCTCTGGTCTTTGAGCGTGCTGGCTCCGCTGGTCGATCTTTTTGCTAGTTGGCTTCGACCGCGCACGGCCGCTTTCTTGTCGGCGGCAAGCAGTCTGCACCAATACGCATGCACGACATGGTGTATCAACTATCCAGGTACGGCGCTTGGTCCCGTGTTGTGGATTGTTTCTCCGGCTCTTGCATGGCTGTGCGTCTTGAGGATCTCGAGAGATCATCTTCGCTGACGACCGCACAGTTTGGAAAGCTGTCCCGGCCCAGGCGTCTGACGCAAAAGCCTTTTCGTCAGTCTGCTTGCTGCCAGCGTTCCTTGCATGAGTGGGGCGGGGCCAACGGAGTTCGTTTCGATCCCAGCAAGGAGGGTCACCACATTCTTTCGCGCTCTCGTCCTCCTCCCTCTCTTCCCCCGTTCTCGTCTTCTCCGTGTCGCTGGGCATGCGTTGTGCCATGCTTTCAGGGCTCCGGATTGCTTTTGCTTCCAGCCGGGTCGCTTGTGAGATTTTCGGAAGTTATCGATTAAAATCCACTTGTGGTCTTGGCGCTTCTGGGTCTTCACGCTCCACATTGCTCTTGTTTCCAGCCGGCTCGCTTTTGAGACTTCCCGGAAGTCATTGGTTCAAATCCATATGTGGTCTTGCCGCTTACGGGTCTTTACTGCGATTTCTCGTTCGCCTTGCATTGTTTTGTGTATATATGTATATGTATGTATGTATATATATATATGTATATATATGTGTATATATACACATACATATACTTGATGTTGTCAGTATACGATGTGCGTGAGGTTGCCGTCATGTCCTGAGGCTGTAAATCCACATATTTGTTTTTTATACATAAAAAAATGCGCGGACAGTTCCTGTGTACACCACAACGACCGCCCACTAGGCACGCACGCTCCACGGCATGTGTGCACACCGCAATGCCAAACGATTGTTTCTGAATGGGCGTTTGCGCGCACTGGGAAAAGGAATGAACAAAACAGCTAGGAAACGACAACAAAACGAAATTGCTGACAAGTGATTGGAAAAACTGGGGGAATAAAGCCTAAATTCACAAATTCTGTTTGGACGGGCCTGTAAGCGAATTCGCGATGCCCATAATGATTCAAGCCACGAGGTCACGCGCTAGCGAAACCGATACGGAAACAGACACGAAACGAACCAGACACGATAAACTAAAAAGAACACTAAAAAAAGAAAATTTACGAGAACGAGGGAGGGTGAAAAACACAATTTTCTATATACACATATACATAAAATTCTAAAATCGTAATACGAATAAGAATAATAATGCATCATATTATATGTGTATATATATATAGCCTCAGAACGCAAGCGCGGAGGCGGAACACATAAAACATAGCCCTGACTCAATATCTGAGCAAACATGTTTACAACCAATACAAAGAACAACGATACACGCGGAAAGTTATGAAAAACGATCCGAACCGCATGAGATCGACAACGGCACCGAAATCGACACATGAAACCAACAAACATGCAAACATGAAGCCGAGACGATGATCCAACACACAGTGTGGAATCGAACTATTGGAAAGGAGGGGTAGCGAAAAACAAAGATAATTCGATACAGCAAACAAGCAACAAACATATCAGAAGGCAACCGCGCAAAATGACATCGATACGACGATCCACCACACATGCTCAGAAACGAAAAACAAGAAAATTTGAAAAGAAAGGCGTGTAAAAGAACAAACGTGTATTTGGACACGTTCTGTAATCTATGAGAACAGATAGATTAATGCATGTATGTGTATATATATATACATACATACATACATTTATGAGGAAAATGCATGCACAAAAACAAAATAACAAGTGGCAGCTTATTAATCTGACGAGAAGCAGAATACCATAAACGTATATCCATGGCTTGTTTTCATACGACCCTAATACACCAATATACACTGAACAACTGACAGGCAACTGCACAACTGCGGGGGGGCAGAGAGCAAACAAAAAAAACTACACCACATGCACTGGATAAAATGTGCGTTGGATGAGAAGGGACACCAATTCTGGACAAGCAAATATTCGGAACATACTGAACGATAGCAACAAACAATCAGCAGTAAAAAAGCAATATACAGTCAGTCAATTTCGGAAACCGCAGCTCTGCGTTACAATCCCAATAAATTGACATACCGCGCGCAGCTCGGTCGAACCCTTGGGGACTGACGGTCTGCTATAAAGGCCAGCCAACCCCCTTTGGAGCCGACGGTCCGCGAGCAGTCCGAAATGATCTCCTCGGAACCAACGATCTAGCCGCAATCCCAACCGGTTACCTTGGAAGCCAACGGTCCCGCGCGCAGCTTCAGCGAAATATTTGGAAATTTCTTAGTATTGAAACCGCGCGACTGATCAATCTGGCATAATGCACCACGAATTGAAACGTGCAGAATCTGATCTAATTTTCACTAATGAACGTATCCTGATGACGTACAGTGCACGTGATATTTTCGGCAACTATGGAAGGCAATTCTCAAACAAATCGCAAGCAATCGTTGCATTTGTATAATGTTGTTCGTTGTGCATGCGTACGCGTCTACATTTATGTATGTATATGTAAATGTGTGTATGTATATAATATATATATATATATATATATATATATATATATATATATATATATGCGTGTGTAGAGCATGTATACTATCCGGATATGCTTATAGATATTGTTCCGGAATTAATTGTATATTGATCATTAGTTGTTCTATAGAAATCAAGATATGGTTGTATATTGACAGCATATATACCGATCCAGACATATGGCTGCATACTAATCCAGAAATGGCTGCAGCCTGGCACATACTGATTGGAAAGGTATTTTCACATTTTCTCAGAATTGAGGCGTGTCCTGATGCGCCACCCCTTCTAATCCGCGTATATGAGATATAAGCATAGAATTGGAAGTTGGGGGTGACATTGCAGTGAAACGAAAACTATCCACCGGGAAATCGGTTTCGGGGTTTCGTGTTCATGTCGTACGTGCGGACGGAGCAAAGCTGCGCGTGATCGTCCTGTGTTTGGACTGAAATAAAATTAAAAAACTGTCCCGTCCGTTACTGGCTGGTTAGGCCGGGTGGTTTGCCGCGTTTCCCGAGTAGGAATGATTCGCGTCTCGTCGGTGTTACGGCACCGCTTTGGGAGTTCAAAAATGGGACCCAAATCGATGTGGTGTCCAAAATGGTACCGTGATGTCCCCCCTTTTTTTAAAAAAAAATAGATTATGAACTCGATCTTGTCAGGTGTCCCGTGGTGTCCGAATGAGATCGATCATGAGATCGATGTGGTTTCCCGAGGGTTCCGATGATTTTCCAAAAAATGAGACCAATAATGAAATCGACAATGAGATCGTCCCGAGGTGTCCCGCTGCGTGCGATCCATAGTAAGGTTGATTAAAAAATCGATAATGATATTGATGTGGTGTCCCGAAGTGTCGCATTGAGAGAGATTGATAGCGAATCTCGTAGCGAGACAACGACATCGAAAAAAATCCCGTTGATGCCCCGTAGCGAGATTGATTGACTCAACTCAAATATATTCTTTCCCCCTATCACCCGCACGCCCTAAGGCTATAGAGAAACAATTACGTTTAACGAGATCAGAAGTTGGTAGTGAAATTGCAATGAAACGGAAACCTCCCACCAAAAAATCGGTTTCGTGTTCGTGCCGCGCGTGCAAACCGAAACTGCGCGTGACCCTCAGGTAAGCCAAAGAAAGATCGAAAATCCGTTCCAATGGGCGAGATATTGCAATTGAGCCGGTCGGTTTCCCGGGTGTCCCGGCATGAACGCATGTCGTTAATTTTCCCGGAGTGCTCTCTGAGAGCCGAGAGGGTTTTAGAATAGAATCCGGACGGTGGTGGTACCCGCCAGCAGCCCATCTGCGCCGGTCCAAGATCCTCGCAGCAACTTGTAAATCGTCGCAACGGGTCTGGGAGAACTTCCAGCAACCGTCCACACGTGCTTGCACGCGTGCAGGCACGCGTGGAAGCGTTCCTGGCAGCGCTTCAGAAGCGCTGCACGGGGCCTCCCCAGAGCTCGAAACGCGCTTCACGAGAGCGTCCGAGGGTTCGTCAAGAAAAACTTTCCGTTGCGTATGTTCTCTTATCCACTTCATCTTATCCATTATTTTGTCCAATCGACACAATTCATCTATCACATTTTATCTTACCCAATGCAATCCACTCGACCCAATCCATAAATTCAACTGTTTTTGCGCCTGCGGCGGGCCATCCAATCCATTTTATCTGATCCGATCAGCATTTTCCATCAAATCCACCCCTCTTATCTTATGTCATCCACGTTACACCCAATCAAGGTGGATCCGGAAACCTGCACGGGTGGATACGGAAACCGGTACGGGTAGACATAGAAACACCGGGGGGTCGATGCGGAAACAATGGTGGCTAGATACAAAAACCGATGTAGCTGGATACCAAAACCAATGTGGGCAGTTATGGAAACCAGTGTGACAAAACCATTAAAACCGGTAATCCATTATTAGGACCGGAAAAATACAAAAAACAGAGAACGGAAACTGGAGCAGACAATGAATTTTGCCGGCTTGCCGGCGCCCGGATCGTCGATGCAATCTGGGAACCGAAACCGGTCGCATAGAAACAGAAAGTCTGGCGCGAGACTAGACACAATAATTCCTACCGCCCCGTCGCAGGCTCATGGCCGCTGGTCGTTTGGGCCTGGAGTCGGGTCCGCTGCCTTGCTGCTGCCGTCGCAAACCTGTCGCGCAAATTGGATAGATGTTGCCTTTTAGCGATCTCCCTTTCCCCGGGGTTTAATCAAACCTTTTTGTCGCTATCGCAAATCGTAAGGATGAGATCGCACCATCCCCGCCTGGCCGGTATATCCATCCCCAAATGCAACACGCGCGCATTCGTTTTTCAAAAACATTGGTTCACAATTGCAACCAATTGAACAAAACTGCGCGCACACGCCGCAATTCTTGATGGAACCTTGAATTTCGCAGAAATCTTACAAATCTAGCACCCCGAAAACATATTTTTTCCCCGTCGACGGCAAAACAAGGCAAGTCTGCGCTAGCGGAAAGGCCAAAACAAGGGCGCCATTAAAAAAAATGCCGCCATGCAAACAATCGGCGGTAGACAAACCTCCCTTTAAAAAACCTCCCCCGATGGACCGGGACCCGCAAAAAAGACGGCCTCGACGCCCTCTCGCGAACCGAAAACGGCCAATTCCTCAATCGACGTGTCAGGGTAGGAGGTCTGTCCAACCCCGAAACAAAAAAAAAAAACCAAGAAAACGCGGCGGAAAAAACATGCGGAAAAACGTAACCCTTACGGGGACGGGTTGCGCCCCGGGCGTGTGGGGCGGCCAGCCCCACCGGCGGGCCTGTGGCACCTGTTGCGTCAGAGGCCCTGCGGCGGCGGAGCCCCGTGCGGAGGATGGACCACTGCTGGTGCAAAAGTGCATAACAAACAATACATACCAAAGCACGATGGCAATCCATCCCCAAAGCAGGAGCGGGCGTGGTGCCAGCTGGGCGCCAGCGGCGGGCGGCAAGAGCAAACCAAGGGCCAGCGCGGGTGGAGGCTGCTGGAGGGCGGCGGCTGCGAGCAGCCGGCGGAGCCATGGCGCCGCGCGCGGGAGGGAGAGCGAATGGAAGGGAACAAAAACGAGCAGGAAGACGCCCCGCAAGTGGGGCGGCGGCAGGGCGCCGGCACAAAGGCCAGCGGGGGGAGCAGTGCGCGTCCCGCGCCGAGCCGGGGCGGAGCGCGTGCTCGGGGCAACCACGGCCCCCGAGCGAGTTGGGGGGACAAAGTCGGCGACAGCGCGAAACGCCACCACACGCGGCGGGAAAGACAGGGGGCAACGTGGCCGGCGGGCCTCGGACAGGGGGGGCCAGCCGAGCAAGCAGCAAACCCGTCAACACCTGAAGAAGCGACGTAACGAAAACGTGGGACCGAATGGATGCAGGTGAAAGAAGCGCGTACGGGCTTCCACGCGGGGTCGGGGAAGCGCGCAGGGGGGGCCGCCGCCGCAAGGAGAGCGGCAGGGAACCCTCCAGGAAGGCGGTAGCGAAGCGCCGAACTGGTGCAGCCGAGCGAGAGATGTCGAGGCTTCTCTGCGCCCGCGCTCTGACGAATTCTCAACAAAACCACAAGGTTTTTCAACATTTTCATAACATGTCACTGGGATCGCGGGGGGGGGTGCTGAGAGGATATGGGCATACAAAAGAGGACCAAGTAGGTTGCATCCAGCCGCCTTAGTGGGCCCTGGAAGCGACAAGGCCGCATTTTTACCGGTTCCGTTTTGCATTTTGTTGTCAATTCCGTCGACGATTTTTGCTGGTTCTGTGGCTGGTTTTGTTCTGGTTCTGGTTCCGGTTCCAATCCTGGAGCAGTTTTTTAGTCGGTGCCAATCGCCGTTTGTTAACCGTTTCTATTTTCAAGGGTTTTTTTGGAGAGGAATACGGTGAAAAAGCGGTCCTTCCGTTTCGGGGGCCAGTAACCTGGCTTAGAAGTGCTGCGCGGCCCTAGGTGACTTAGGGGCGTGCAAATCTGGGCTAAGCGAACGGAACCCACTTGGCGGAGTTACCTAGGACACCTAGAATTACCTAGAGCTTGTATTGGCCAGACAAAACCCACTTTAGCATCACGGTCTAGCCCCCCAACCCTTGAGCAACCACCGCGGCGATCCAAGTACCAAACGAATTTCTCGCGCGCGTGTGTCGAATACGTTCGAACGCCAATGCACTAAATGGGACGAAGTGCGCACGCTCGCGACGTCGCGCGCGCATGCTGAAATCCTTGACAATTGTGGTTTCGGAGAAATTTCAGAATCGGGTGCTCCGAAACAGTATTCAAACTCATGATTTTGCAACATTCGTTTTTAAAAAAAATAACCTGCACTCGGGCTCCTTCGAATGATTGATCTAATTTCTTAGCGTGCTGGGGATGACACGACACGTATCAAATAGTACCATGCGGGCCACTCTCGCGCGTCAGCCGCGCGCGCACCGTCATCACCGTCATCATCGTCGGGGCCGTCACTCGTCAAGATGCCGTCATCGGCGTCGGCATTATCAACGTCGGCACCGTCACTGGCCTTGCCGTCGTCGTTGTCGTCATCATCATCGCTACCGTCATCACCGTGTCCCGTTGTCGAGGTTGCCATCATACCACGCCCGCCCAAGTCGCAGACTCGCACCGAAGTGCCCGCTGGGAAATGCTGAGCGGTTGGCGCCACCGCGGCCGCGTCGGCCGCGCCAAACTGGCTGGCCGCTGCGTGCGCCAGCCAGTGCCGAGCACACATCGCAATCGCCGCCGCATGGGATTTGCAAACTCAGTTGCGTGTGGGTGGATGGGAGGAACTAACAACTTACATTTCGGCAGGGCGAGATCCACTACATCTTTTGCTCCACGCAGGCTGCACCTTGTAGATCGTACCACATAATTTGCCCACCACCGATTGCAGCACATGTTTTGCACCGTATATAATGCACGTATATTACCACGTAGATAGCTCAACATCTGTTGTACAACGTGGGTTGCTAAAAACGCACTGTTTGGTGTCCACGCTGGCTAACCTGATGCGTCGAACTATACATGCATGGTTCTATACATATATATATATACAAATACAAATGCAACTGTCGAAACGGATCGGGTTATTCGCCGTCGTGATTATATTTCTACAGTCGGGGCGTTGACCTAAGGAACCCTAAATAAGGAACGAGGCCCCTTTTTCCCATACGTTAAACTTCGATTTCCCATCGAATCCCAAAGCAAAACCAAAAGCGAACTGCAAAACAACTAAGGAACACCGAGCCCCTCCCCAACGAGAAGGGTTCCTTCCTCAGCGCCCCGACTGTATCTTGCGTCGCGAAAAAAACAAACGATTGGTCGGGCAACTGTAATTAACATAAGGAAGGTGACGGGGTTAGAACGAACATCCAAAGTAGAACATGGAAGCAAGCCGCTCGAGAAATTTGAACGAACGAACACAACATAAGCAAAAACAACAAATTGTCGAAACTTAGCGGGGGACTATGCGCGGCGAGGTGGGGATCCAGAGGCGGAAAAGGATGCACGACGGGATCGGAAACCGACACCCGAGACCCACCACATCAATGCGAAGTGGCTCGGGTCGGCAAAAGGCTTCCTGGCCAAGACGCGCACCTGTCGTGTGGCTGGGCGCCTCCTGGAACCCCGCAGAGCGCACGCACCCGCGGGGACGGTGCGGATCCGTGCGGGCCTGGTGGGTCTCCTCGGGGCTCCGGGCACCGCGCTTCTGCCGCCGTGGCCCCCCCACAGCTAGTGCACCGGTCGGGTCCCGAGCGGCGGCCTCCAGCTGGCACTGCTGGCGGTGCCGTGGATCGGTGGGAGTCGCGTGGGGACTGCAGTGCAGTCTCCGCGTCCACAGTGCCTCTAGCCCCGATGGTGTTCTGAGAATCTTGATGCTGCGTCCTGGTCCTCCTTATGAGATGTACGTGGCCAACTGTTGACGCCGACGTCACACAGGCACACGCGAATCTCGTAATAAAGCAGGCAACCTGGACGACGCACGGGGTGACATGTGGGTCTCAGGAATGTATGGAACGTTCCAGACAGGCAGATTGGAGTTCCAACCCAAAACATGTTCAACGCCGCTCCCTTAAATCACACAATCAAGACGTCGAGGTTCGGGGAGGGAGAACGGCAACTAGAACGAGCTTGAGATCGTGTCCACGGTTTTTGCAGACTCGGCGGTCCCTGGGGGCCCAGCGTCTGGAGCTCGACGAGGGCCTTGAAAGGGCGGTACTACGCCCATGCTGGCCTTCGGTGGGATGTGAAGCCTCGTTAGCCAAGGAAGGGGGGAAGGGGGGATGATGACGGCTCCACCATCTCCATGACCTCCTCCTCCTTTTCCTCCGTAAATAGAAATCCTCCTCCACCTCCTTGTTCTCCATACTCTTTCTCTCGCCCTCTTCTCCTCTCGCCACATCCTCCTCAAACCGCCACACTTGTCAGAATGGTGAGTGACTTCTCCCTCTTTCTCCTCCCCCTCCTCCTGCCCCCCCCCCGCGCGACGCGAACACCACAATTTTCAGGCAGCTTCTTTCGCTTCCATCGCGTCCCAACTGGCAAACTCAACGGGCAGGATAATCTTTAGCTTCTTTAGATCCCGATAGCTCGTGTCTCCGTCGCCTAACTTGTCAGAAAACCTGGTATCTCCGCGTGCCGAACCTCAGAAAAACGTAACTGTTCTCGAGTCAGGCCAAGTGTCGCGGCTATACGATCAACCAAAACATCCTCGCCGAAGTCCCAGGTCACGGGCGGCCCAGGCAGAGGACCCACACCCTGAACGTGGGTCTCTGGAACTCTTGCTCTGAAGGCCTCCCGCTGGGGTCGTGGGGTCGGAGGATCGAGCCGCATCGCGGATGCATCGCCGATGCTGCCTCGGCGATGCCGGCGTGGAAGGCACAGGGCCCCACATCGAGCCGCGTTGCCGATGCACCGGCGATGCAGCGCGATCCTCCGACCCATTCAGCTCGGACCGCGTTCGGCAGGCCTGGATGGCCCCATCCTCCGCAGGGGCTTCGCGCTGCAGGCTGCCATGGGCCAAGGAACGGTCCCCTTGAGCCCGAACGCGGACCAGCCGAGGATCCTGACTCTCCCACGACGACAAGGAGGTCTGGCCTTTGGCCTCTGCTTGGGTCGCCGAGGTGGTTGCCAAGGGGATGGGGGGCTAGAAATGGATGCTAACGTGGTTTGTTTCCAGCCGGACCCAGCTTAGAAGTGGGTTGCACGTGCCCTAAGTGCCTCAAGGGCGCACAGATCCGGGCCAACTGTGTGGAGGCCATTTCGCGGAGCCACCTCAGCATCCCGAGGCACATAGGGCACTTGTGTAACACACTTCTGAGTTGGATTTTTTTGTCCAACTAGGCTTGCCCTATAGGAGTCCTAGCTCATCATAAGCAATTGGTCTTTAGGACCCCCTCCTTTTCCCAATAGCACCCCCCTTTATTTCCAATGGCGCTCCCCCCCTTTTCCAATGGCATCCCCCTTGTTTCCACTGGCACACCCGCTTGCACTTGCTTGCTTGCACTTGCTTGCTCTTGCGTGCTTGCTCTCGCTTGCTTGCTCTTGCTTGCCCTTGCTTGCTTGCACTTGATCGCTGGCTCTTGATAGCTTGTTTTTGCTCGTTTGCGCTTGCTTGCTGCCGCTTGCTTGCTTTCGCTTGCTTGACTTTGCTCCTCCCGTCCTCCTCCCGTCCTGCTCCCGTCCTCCTTCCGTCCTCCTCCCATCCTCGTCTCGTCCTCCTCCTCCTCCTCCTCCTCCTCCTCCTCCTGTCCTCCTATCTATTTGGAGCCACTGCTGCCTGATTCTCAAACCCAAAAACTGTTGCATCCACTTCGAACCCCCATCCCCTTACCTAGGACGAGAATAGTATATTGACACAGCGTGCTATTGATACGCTCCAGAGATTCAGGATTTCTAACAGCCTTCGCGTGGGGCACGCTTTGCGTCGAATATTGTCTACTCTGGCTGGCGCCGCTGGTCGGTCACCCATTCGCAATCGAGTGGTCGCCCGTATAGGGCTATTTGGCAGTTGCCAGGCGCGGGGGGGACGGTGTCGCACCGTCCCATCGCCCCAAAGCAAATCATGCGCGATTCTGCAACATTCTCCGGGGTAAAATTGAACAATTCCGGGAACATTTTTGAACATGACCGGCCTTTTTTTGTTTAAAAAATTCCAGAATCGTTTTTGACATTCCCGGGATCGATTTTGAAAGATTCCGGAATCCATTCCACCCCTCAAAATTGTTTTTTTGAAAATTGCCGGGCTCCTTTTTGAAAAATTCCGGAACCGCTTGCGAAAAAAAACGGAAGCGCTTTCTGACACATTCAACAATCCAGAAATAATGTCCGGGCGGTCCGACGGGCGCGGCCGGCTGATTCACGTGCCGCGCCGCGCGCGATTGGGGCAGCGCGCGCCGCGCGTTGCGCCCGCGAACAGCACTCGAAGGGGCTACCCCGAAAACAGCGCCACGGCAGCTGCGACTCGCGAGCCCCCCAAGAGCAACACAGCATGCAGCTTGGAATCTTCGAGGGCGCTCCGATGCGCGAAAAATGCACCGCGAACATCACGCAAATATACTGCGCGACGGAATGCGCTCGACAATTCGTCCCTGGAGCCCGCGCGGGAGAACAGGAAAACCTGGAAATCTGGAAAACTACCAATATCAATACTTCATGCTCCTCTGATTACCAACCACCGCAGCGATCCAAGCACGGAAGAGAAGGATGAGAAGGAGAAGGAGGAGGAGGAGGAGGAGGAGGAGGAAGAGGAGAAGGAGGAAGAAGAGGAGGGGGCGGTCCAAGTACGGTGACCCCCTGACCTGTCCAGAGAGCTTGCCCCGACCCGGACTTCTGGGCGAATCTGGCCGCGGCCACGGGGGCACCCCGCAAACCCCCTCGAGAAGGCAGATTGACGCCCCTGCGGCAGAAGACCGTGCACGGCACCAGGCAGCCGCGCACGGGGAGCCACGTCTGGCAACCGACTTCGGGCGCCCAGCATCCCTCACCGGGCGCCAGAGTAATCCCACCAGCCCTCTGGGCGTAGGTGGTCTAGGGAGGCTCCTCTTCCAACCCCCTCCTTCCCCCTTCGGGGAAGGGTTTATTTACCACTGTTCCTTATAACTATACATCCCGACACAAGCGACCGGGGGCCAACCCGACACCATGCCGACCCGCTCCCCAGCATCCCTGTCAAAAACAATACAAATCGCACTCTGCCTCCACATTTGGAGCATGCGCGGCCAACCCGATGCGCCCCCCCCCCAGCATCCCTGTCAAAACACGACGCAAGGTATACATTGGGGCAATGTCTGGAATCATGCTCGTGAGGCCCGCGGACACTATGTATTACTTTTGACAAGGACGGCGGGTGTGTCAGCATATTCCCTGCTGTGCGCAAGGCGACCACCCCTGATCCAGCAAACATAAACAATACAACATGTCCTCGCGGCTAAATCTGGATCATGCGCCGCCATCCCGCGATCACTGTCAAGTGGTTTGTTGACAGGAACGGCGGCGGTGGTGGCGCGTGGCCTGCTGTGCGCAAGCGCACCAAACACAATAATGGGCATCGGTTTTCGACAAGGATGCCGGGGGCCGACATGTTTCCCGATGTGTGCTGTCACGTTTGCAGGCGCACCTGCACTCTGCACGTGCCCCGAACGCGGCGCACCTGGCGCGGCTGGAGCGTGCGGCACACCTGGCGCACTCGGAGCACGTGGCGCATCTGGCGCACCAGGCGTGCCTGGCACGCTCGGGCCCCAGGGGTGCCTGGCGCGCGTGGTGCCTCTGGCACGCGTGGCGCACCTCGCCCAAGCGTCGCGCACCTGGGGTCGGCTTTGGTTCCCAATAACTGTCCATCCAAAGACGACCGCTAAGCATGCTCAAGATCGAGTGTTACTTGTATAGGGAGGGCGGGTGGGAATGAGCTAGACGGCCTGCGGGCGGGTGGGTAGCTTGACCCCTCCCCCTACCCCCTCTCCTGGACCTGGACGGGAGGTTCCGCTGGTAGTTGGAGCGTTCAAGATGGCCCAAGACGGCTCCAAAAACGCCTCGGAGCTCTCAAGATGCTCCACGAAGCCCCAAGACCGCTCCAAGACGGTTCCAAGAAACTTCCGAGATCGTCAAGGAGGCCTCCAAGAAGCATCCTTCAAACACCAAGGGAAAATCTATGATTTTTGCATCGTCGCCCGTTCGCTTTCGATACCATCCGAGGCCTCCGCTTTCGATACCATCCGAGGCCTCCAGATGGCTCCACGATGGCTCAATAGGGCCCCAAGAGAGCCCCAAGACGGCCCCAAGAGTGCCCAAGACCGCTCCAAGAGCGCCCCAATATACAATTTTTGGGACTCCCGAGGGCCAACCCTAATTGGGGAACCACTCTTTTTGGATCGGTGTCCTCCAAGATGGCTCCAAGAGCGTCCCCAAGGCTCCCAAGAGCGCCCCAAGAGGGCCCCAAGAGGCGCCCACACGGCCCAAGAGGCGCCCAAGAGGCCTCCAAGAGGCTCCCAAGAGGCCCCCAAGAGGCTTCAAGAGGATTCCCGAGGCACCCAAAATGCCCCCCAGACGCTCCAAGAGGCCTCAAGCAAAAACAAGAGATATCCGAGGAGGCTCTTCTGATCGTCATTTCCTCCTCCTCCTCCTCCTCCTTTTCGTCCTCCTTATCCGCCCCCTCCTCCTCCTCCTCCCCCCTCCTCCGTCCTCACTCTCCCCCGCCTCCTCCTCCGCCTCCTCCTCCGCCTCCTCCTCCTCCTCCTCTTCCTCCTCCTCCTTTGCGCTTTCAAGAGAAACCAGAAGAGACTTCGAGAATCATTCACAAAGCTTATGACTCTTCTGTTCGCCGTCTGTCTTCCTCCTCCTATTGATCCTCCTCTTCCTTCTTCTCCTTCGTCGTCGTCATTGGCGTCGTCTTCGTGGTCGCCGTCTCCTTTGTCGTCGCCGCTGTTCTGCCCCTCTCTCATCCCACCGCCTTCTCTTCTTCCTCCTCCTCCTCCGCCCCGCCCTCCTCCCACTCTTCTCACAAGGAGGAAGTCAAAGGAAACAAGTAGGACTTAGAAGGAACAAAGAGATAGGCGAGGGCTAGAGGAGGTACGCGCGAAAACCACGACAATCGGCACGCTGCGCACAAATTTATGTTTGCTTTGGGATGGGCTGATGGGGATATTTTTTTGTTCGCGAGCGCCGCGGACCGACCGCGCGCCGTCAAGAGATGAGGCAGCCGCGCCAAGCTCTAAACTGATGGGGATACGCGAAGCGTCAATAATTAAGTATCCGTAGACTTTTCGAACGTCCCACCTTCCACGGGGTGAAATAGAAATCGAAACCAATCCAGAAAACATTATATCCAAACATGCGATGTCCTGATGCGTGGTAAAGAAAAGGTCTCCGAAATTCCGGCCCTTTACCCGGGGCTGTTTTTTTGCCGCGAGCTGTTTCTTGACGGTCCCGAGACCGGCGAAGGTCCCCAAAGGCCGAACACGGTCAAAAACCTGCGTCGTGTTGTTATCACGACGCGAGCATGTCTGGGTATAGAACTCTCACAGACAACCTGAATCGGGAAACGCATCATGTGTTGCGTGATGGTCGGCCCCTCACAAAAACATGACCGCCCATGCTGGGTGGTAAGAATCCGCGTCTACATCGCAAAGCGGGAGGGGGCTAGGAATGATTACGCCACTCCTCAAGAAAAACCTTGCTCATCGCGATCGCCGCGGCGACGTCCAAAACCGACCCAAAGGTTTGGTTCGGGGTCGGATATCACGCAACGCATCAGGAACCCTCCCCCCCTAGCCTTCCTTTGATGACGAGGAACCTCGTTTTGCTGCACCGAGCGCCCTCTCCTCTTCCCGATGGCCCTCTACGCGCCTGCGTTCGCAGGCGCTCTCGCAAGACCCCCCGCGCGAGGGTGACCGACGGACCCACCTCCCGAACCCAGGACGCCGAGCCAGACTGGCAACCTTCCATTCGGAAGATCGAACAGAGTAGAATCGTCGTGCTACCAAGAGGGAGGCTGGAGAAGGAACGAAAGAACTTCCATGTCACTTCCATCGGCGATGCGGCGCGATCCTTCGACCCCCTCCACTCGGACCCAATTTGGGAGGCTTCGGTCAATGCGGAGGGGGAAGAGGGCGGAGGACAGGAACAGGAGGAGGGAGGAGGAGCAGGAGGGAGGAGGAGGGAGGAAATGGTGGTGGTGGCAGTCCTGAAAGACGGGGGCCGTCCGACTGTCTCTCTACGGCACTGCAGTACTGCGCGGGAGACCGACCCACCGAGCCTTCAATCAATGTGCTCATCCTCGCGTCTCCACCACTCCTAGCGGTCCCGCATAAACGTTGATCCAATCGATCTTCTGGGGCGGAAGGACCTCACGAACCGATATCCCCATATCGCTTGCCAACCGAATCCCACCAGCCCTGTGGGCGACATGTGGTCTAAGGAGGGTCTCTTTCCTCTTCCACACCTCCTCTTCCCTTCGGGGAGGGGAACCCTCCCCCTCCCCTCCATGAGGTGTTTTGGGAGGGGGTCGCGACGAGTTAGAGCGTTTTTTTTTCGGTCCCTTGGAGGGCCACGTTTTTGACACCCCTCACGAGCTCGTGGCCCCCGAGGGGGGGACGGAGGTAAGGGAATTCCCTCTTTTGATCGACCGCCTTCAAGATGACCCCAAGAGGCCCTCCAGGGCTCCCAAGAGGCTCCCCAAGAAACCCCAAGAGGCCTCCAAGAGGCACCCGAGAGGCCCCCAAGATGCTCCCGAGCAGCCTCAGAGAGCCCAAGATGACCTCCGAGATGAGCCCAAGCTGGCTCAAGATGGCTCCCAAGATGCTCCAAACGGGCCCAAAACCGTTCCAACACGGCTCGAGATGGCCACGGGGCCTCCCGAACCTCCCTTGCTGTTTGACTATGCGTGCCTCTTCCTGTCTCCCCCCGTCAGCTCTCATGGGCATCGTTTCTGGATAGGATTATGGGGATACTTTTCTTGTCAGCGGCCGCAGGCGAGAGCGCCAGCGGCGTGTCTAGTCAGAGCGGGCCGCGCAAAGACGAATTAACCTAAAACGGTGGGCCGGAGCCTCACGCAGCACCTCGGCGGGCAGGCCGGCGAGTGGAGGGGGGCTGGCTGCAACTGCTGGGAAGCTGCACTGCCAGGGTGCACGCATGCAACGCTCTGCAAGGATGGGCTGGCTGCCAGGGTGGTCGGCTGCCAGGGTCTGCAAGCTGCGAGTGACTTGTATGCAGGGGGGTAGGTACCCATGAAACTGCAAGAGTACCAGGTTGGCCGGAGCCAAGTGAACCGACTGCCACGAGACGAATTGTGTGCCCTAAGCAGAGCTGCAGAGTATCAGGGTGGCCGAAGCCAGGTAAACCGACAGCCACGAATCGCATGAAAGCGAATGAATTGAGCAGCAGAAGCTGCGGCACGGCCAAAATGGCGCGTGGGGGCACCACGATGTGGCCAGGGTGGGCAACTCAGAAGACCCAAGAAGCATGCCAAGGCCTGGCGGGTGCGGGTGGTGGCGCCAGCAAAGGCGCACACCAGGGCCCCGAAAGGGGAAGCGCGGTCCGCGGTCGGCACACCAGGGATGGCGACAAGGCTTGTGGGGATACGCGAAGCGTCAAACACTTCCTGAATCCTGGTGCTTCTCCCTCCCTTGGTTCCCTCACGGCATGTCCATCGAAATTTCTGGAAAGCACATGGCCATGATCAATCATACCAGACTGTCCCAACGCTTTACGTGCAGCGTATCCAGCATCTATATATATATATATATATATATATATATATATGTATATCTGACACCGCGCCATGTCATGCCATCGCTATCATTAATGTGGTTAGCTCGTGTGGTCTGCTTACTTTGGCGATGTGCAATTTCGGCATATCTGTCGTCACATCCTCGGAAGCGGGGCCGGCGAAACTGTCGAAGGGATCGTTTTTACTCGGACGACGCGAAGAGCGAGAGCCGGCCGCCGACGCAGGTGCCAGAGCACGCAGCACCGTGGACAAACATACTGAAACACATCGTGGACCATAACAAATGCCACTGGCTGTGGGAGCCGTGAATGTCTTGGCCCCGACATCCTTGTCCAACGGGGTTTTTGGATTCGTCCACGTACCAATCCCGCCAGCTCCTTGGGCGCAGGTGGTCTAACGATGTAGTTTGTGTCCTCTCCCAAAGGCTCCTCTTCCCTGTTCGGGGAAGGGTTTATCATCGTTCTCTATGAATAAACACCCCCTCCGCTTGGCGACTGGTAGCCAACCCGGAACCATGCGGGCACCCCCCAATCATCTTTTGTAAAAAAACAATACAAAACACACTCTGCCTCCAAATTCGGAGCATGCGCAGCCAACCCCGTGCGGCCTCCCCCCACCATCCATGTTAACAAAATAATGCAGAATACACTTGGCGGCGGCGGCGGCCGCGGCGACGGCTGCGGCGGCTGCGGCGGCGGGGGCGGCTGCGGCGGCTGCGGGGGCGGCGGCGGGGGCGGCGGCGGGGGCGGCGGCGGCGGCGCGGCGACTGCGGCTGCGCAATCGCGGCGGTGGCGGCGGTGGCGGCAACGGCTGCGGCGGCGGCGACTTGGTCCCCAGTAGCTGCCCATCCAAAAACGACTGCTGAATATGCTGGGGCTCGGGCCAGACTCGGGTGCTAATGTGTTGGGAAGGCGGGTGGGGGTGAGCGAGACGGTTTGCGGGCGGGGAGGGACTCTTGATCACTGTTGCCTATTAGTATACACCCCCTCCCCCAGCCGAGTGGGAACCTACCCGAGTCAATCAGGGCATTCCCCCACCATCCGTTGTAAAAACCCGTGCAAAACACACTCCGCCTCCAAATTCGGAGCATGCGCAGCGAACCCGACGCGGCCTCCCCCCACCATCCCTGACAAAAAACAAAACAGGATACAGTTGGCGGCGCGGCGGCTGCGGCGGCGGCAAGCGCTCGGGCCGCCGGCATTGGCGGCGGCGTTGGCGGCGTCGGCGGCGGCAGGGCGGCGGCGGCGCGCGGTGGCGGCGGCGGCGCGCCGGCAAGCGGTTGCAGGGGTGCAGCGGCTGCGGCGGCGGGCGATTCGGCAGCGGGGCCCGCGGCGGCGGCGGCAGCGGCGGCGGGCGGCGCGGCGGCGGCGGCGGCGAAGCGGCGGCGGGCGGCGGCGGAGGCAGCGGCGGACTGGCCCCCAGTAGCTGCCCATCCAAAGAAGACTGCTCGGGTGCTGCGTATGCGTTGGGAGGGCGGGTGGGAGTGAGCGAGACGGCTTGCGGGCGTGGGTGGCGTCTTGACCTCTCCACCTACCCCGTGGACTTTTTGGGGGGTTTCGCTTGTCGTTGGAAGGCACTATTTCGGCCCCTGGGGGGAGCAATTTTTGACAACCCTTCACAAGGATCGTGGCCCCCGAGGGGGGGACCTCGATCCAAGAGGGCCTCAAGAGAGCCCCAAGAGGGCCCCAAAAGGGTCCCAACAGGACCCCACAAAAGGCACCCAAGAGGCTCCCAAGAGACCACCGAGCGGCCTCAGAGAGCTCAAAATGACCTCCTGAATGGCTCAGATAGCCCAAGCTGGTTCAAAATGGCCCCCATGATGCTCCAAGCGGCCCCAAGGCCGCTCCCAAAACGCCCAAGAGCGCTCCAAGAGAGCCCGCAGAAGCGGGCTGCCGGCTCCTGAGGGGGGGGGGGGGGAAGTTGGGGACCCCCCCATCCTGTAATCGATGGCCTCCAAGATGATCCCAAGAAACATTCCAGGGTTACCAAGAGGGTTCCAAGAGGGCCCCCAAAACTCCCAGAGAGCACCAGCAACAGCAGCCTAGTCCTCGTCCTCCTCGTCCTCGTCCTCATCCACGTCCTCCTATTCCTCCTCGTCCTCATCCTCCTCCTGCTCCTCCTCCTCTTCCCTTGCCCCCACGCGGCCCCCAGGGATGGCCCGAGGAGGCCTTCCAAAACCACCCCTTGCTCCCAGAGATCTCTCGGTTCATCCTGGTTGCTCGCTTTGTTTCTCTAGATGTGTCTCTTCGTCCCTTTTCCCGTCATCGCACATGGGCACGGCTTCTGAATGGGCTGGTGGGGATGTGCGAGCCGTGACTGGTTATCTTCATGTATTTGTCGTTCTGCATGGTGATGAATTCAAAAATATTGTGGCGCGGCTTCTTCTCGCCAGTGTTGTGCCCAACTATACAGTGCGACCTGCAGGGGGTTGCCATCCGTGTAGAAGGGGGGCAGCACGTCTTCCATATACTTCGGAGCTCACGAAGATACGTTCGCACTGTGCATGCATCGCCGCTCCATGCCGCAACGAGAATGCATTTGGTGTTGCATCTCTCGCGCCCTTTCTTGCAATGGCCGGGGCTCTGGTTGGCGCCCAACAACGCTATTCCATGCCCCCCCCCCACCCTCAGCGCAGTGTGATTCCAGATCGGGCCCAATCAGGTCAGTCAAAACACTCTTTGAAGAACACGGGCCCCCAATCCGATCCCTCTCGTAGCCGAATCGCCGCGTGTGTGCGCACTGTATCGGGCTGATCGCGTATGTATCATAAGCTCTGATATACCGGGTTCAGGTACTTCTCCCCGCTGCAAACTTTGAAGCACCTTAAAGTGGCGCGCATCACCGAGAAGCCTTCGGGGTGTCCGCCGACGCGCCCTCAATCAAATCCACGCTCTCATTGCGTGCGTTTTTGGGCCGCCTGCGCAACGGGGAATGCCGCGTCAATGATAGAGTGCCCTTATCGATGGGCATATTGCCTAGGGGGGCATATTACCGACATTGTCCTTGATCGGTTCGAGCAAGCTCCTCCCGCCATCGATGGAGGCGCAGATAGACATGGCAGGCGGCGGTCGAATCTAAGAACCAAGGCGCGCGCATTTCTTTAAGCGCCAGTGCCAGGCAACCGGATGTCTTCTGAGAGTCCAACAACGCATGGAGATCCTGCAACGGTGCACTCTCCGGGGCATCGCCACCTTCTGATGGCCGCATGCGTTGCGTCGCGATCAAGTCTGGTCTGGTCAGCATACTGGTGCAGGCTTCTCCGCGTAACTTGCATAATGGTACATTGTCTGAGCGTTCGCATTGGTCTCGCTGCCCTGTTGCCCAGTCTTCGGCGCCGTCGCGCGCGCGGGCAGGGCGGGCCAGTGTCCGCCAGCCCATGCGACGTCAGGGAAGCGGACGGCGCGACTATGAGAAGATCGCAGGGTGGTTGGTTAACGCGATAGGCAGGTGTCATTACCGTCGTCGGCCCTATGATTTGATCAACGATGGGCGTGATGGATGCGAGCGCGACCGAGTAGTACGGTGCGCGATAGATCCGTTGACCGGAAATACAACGTGCGCGAACCTGCTACAACCCCAAACCAAAGTTGTTTGTAGCGCCGGAAGATCACAGTCGTCCTCGGTCACACAATGGCACGCTACATGCTAATACTTGTACGCGAGGGAGGGCGTAAAATCACACTGTGCCATTCAGCATCAGCAGACAACGCCCCAAGGTGAAGCCGATGAAATATGGATGACATATTGTATTCATAAAAATCAGACTGCGCGCCCACTAAGCTAATAACATTCCCGTCTTCTCCCCGTGCTGCGACTTGTTCCGCGTGCGCCCTCCCATAAACGCCCTGTCTCTTATTTCCGTAATCTATACTACTCGGTGCGTGTTCAGGTGCATTGCTCCCCAAGGGCGGCAAGTGCCTGACGCGTCTCCGTCGACCATGTTCTGCTTTTGAGGGGGCGATAGGAAGTGAATGTTGTCGAGCTGGAACGGGGGTCGGATTCAGTGAGGGGCTTCAGGGGTTTAGGCGTAGCTTCAGATATATAGCTGCTTGGTGTGATTCTCCTGCCCTGTCCGCGCGATGATGGGCGGCGTGGTGGTTGGATCATTCTCTTTCTCGGCTTCATGCGGCGCCATGCAGCCCGCCGCAGAATTGCGCTTTTCGATCCCAGCCGCCGCCGCGGGGATTTTCGATTATCGCCTCAAAGAGCGCTTCCTGCGTCAAGTAGCGAAGCCCCTTGCCCTCTGTCCACTCCTTCATCGCTGCCTGAATATTTGGAACCTGGGTAATGGCTCCTCGCCAATCGCGTTCGAGCTGGTGTCGGTGGCACCTGTCGACTCTGGCAGCTGCGCGTGTGTTGGAATATTTGCCTGTTTCCTGAGCCGCCGACTCGGTGACTTGTGAAAACTCGTCCAAGCGCATCTTCCTATGTATAGAGCGTGAGACCGTTTTAACGTGCTTCCCAGAATTGTGAACTTTCCAGCCCAGCGGCTTCTTTGCGCTGCACTCTTTATCGCTAATGCAATCCAAACTCAGCAGGAGCGGCCTGTTGCTTCCACTGTGCGCGCAGTGTCCACAACCCGGGCTCGTCGAACACGGTCGGCAGAAGACCTGGGTATCATAGGGCCGTCAATGGGACTGCCAATCCCCAGGGTTGCGCCAGCACCAAAAGGCATAGCGCGTTCAGACATTAGCCTCAACACATAAAGTATGCGGGAAGCAGTTTCGGATATGTTGAGCCTGCCAAGCTAGCCGTTCTTCACGCTCAATCCCTCGTACCCGTGAGAGCACCCTCTGAAAATAATCCTCCACCTCGGAGCCGTTGCGACCCAACTCCGCGTGAACTCAGCACCAATCACAACGATGTCCCGTGGCTTGTTGACCTCGCACATGTTTGAGAATAGCAGTCGTGGTCGCGTGGGAACTGTCTTCGGATCTAGCACGCTGGACGTTGCAAGCGGCATTGTGCAACGTCTTGCCGCGCACAATAGCACGACCACATGTACGCCTCGGGCAAAAAGGGTCTTCATGCTGATCGATCGTGTGTGCGTGTGCCACCAATGTGCGGCAACAACACACCCTCGTATATGAACATCATAAGGCGATGCCGCGGCGAAGGGTTCAGCACTGTAACTATGTGCGGGGCTGGAGCGCTTGAGGTCGTCGCTGAAGTTGTCTGTGGCCAAGACAGGAGCAGCCTCACGAACGAATCGAAATGCTTCAGCAGCAAAG